>JAOXOE010000848.1:7914395-7932205 GCA_028565055.1 Phoeniculus purpureus | reverse complement strand
CTCACATCCAGTCTAAATCTACCCAGCTCCAGCTTTGCTCCATTGCCCCTAGTCCTGTCGCTACCTGAGATCCTAAATAGTCTCTCCTCAGCCTTTTTGTAGCCACTCTCAGATCCTGGAAGGCCACAAGAAGGTCACCTCAGAGCCTCCTCTTCTTGCCCACAGTTTCTTCTTAACAATTCTGTTTTAAATGGTAATGGCCCATGTACTGGATCTGCAGAATCCACAGGTCAAGTATAGAGTTCAACTTACTCTCCCAAGAGAAAAAGGGAACATACCGTTTCTGGAGACACCTCTGAAACTTCTGACTTATTTCTAGAAGCAGCATTCCATGTATCAGGAGATATAAATTACACATAAATCTCCTTCTTCCCTGCCTGGAAGAGTAATTGTGTGTGGGATTTTGTACTCACCTGGACCAAAAAGTGTTTGTAAAAAGATCTCCAAAGGAGATGGACTTAGAGGACTCTGTGAAGGACAGAAAATAAGCTGTAGAAAAAGAATAAAGATGTATGGAGATTTTGGGCCAGGAAATTGGTGAGGGGTTTTCATAACTTCTGCAGCAAGGGAGAATTCCCTGCTGGAGGTAGAAAATGATCCCTTCAGACCTCAGGCATCTGAAGGGACCCACTCCCCCCCAGAGGTGGAAGAAGTATTACTAGTGTGATGGTATCACAGAGTATGCAAGCACGAACAGCTTGACTACTGTGTGACAGGAGCATAGGATTGCTTGTCATCATGGCAGTTAAAGCATCATGACAACAAAAATGTCTATCAGAAAACCATACCATGGTGGAATAAAATATATGCTGCTCTCTGTATTTTGGGGGTACAGTGGCAGACTTGAGTTCAAACCTTTGGTTAATACTTCAGTTGACTTAGGTCCTGTGTAGTAAATTGAGCTCCTTGGACACATGGGGAAAAGCAAGAGTAATAACCTAACAGGTGCTGCCTTTCTTACACTGGACTGGTGCTGGGAGCTGCTCTAATCTGGGTAGCCTTGTGTGAACCTAACCGTACCTTTGACCTGACTTTGCCTGGGAGAGAGCTCTTTAGTGGTGCCTGAAGCATCGGAATCCCAGCAGTTTTCCCTAATGTAGGACCTCTAAAGAGAAGTGAAGCTTTATCTCTAAGTGGGTGAAGAGTGACAATTAGTCAGGGTCGTGGTTTTTTGCCAGGGGAGTAATGGCTTGTTTAAAATGTAAATGGTCACAGTATAGAGACACCTGTAGGAGGAGCTGGAGATGACAATTATATACAAAAAATTGCAAAGCGAGGTAAGCTGTAGGAGAGTTTTTGTGAGGTTTTTGTTTTTGGCTGTATTGATGGGCCAAGCTTAACTGAATGAGGTTCAACAAAGCCAAGTTCCGGGTCCTGTACTTGGGTCATGACAACTCCATGGACAGCTACAGACTTGGGGATGTGTGGTTGGAAAACTTCACATCCAAAAAAGAACCTAGGAGTACTGATTGGCAGTCATCTGAGTATGAAGCAGCAGGGTGCCCAAGTATCCGAGACAGTCAGCAGCATCCTGGCTTGTATTAGAAGTAGTGTGGCCAGCAGGAGTAGGGATGTGATTGTCCCCATGTACTGGGCAATGGCAAGGAGTACTCCACTGGTGAGGAGTACCTTGTGTATTAACTCCAGTTCTGGGCCCCTCACTACAAGAAAGCCATGAAAGTGTTGGAGTGTGTCCAGAAAAGAGCAATAAAGCTCTGAAAGGTCTGGAGCACAAGTCCTGTGAGGAGCTGTTGAGGGAACTGGGATTGTTTAGCCTACAGAAAAGGAGGTTGAGGGGACTTGATCTCTTTAAGCAAAAGATGCTGTGTGATTCTGTGATTTCAATTGTTGTGTCTGTTTCCATGTTAGGGGTGTGGAGACAGTAGTTCTTATTTTTGTACTGACATTCTGAAGCAATCAAGTTTTTCAGCGTGGGCAAGTTCTGGCAGCAGAGAACTTTCTTTTGTCAGTACTCAGTGGCCATTTGTGGTTCCCAGGAGTGTTCAGTCCCTGAAGGTGGCAATGTCTGTACTGCTGGAAAAAATCTAGCTAGCTGAACACATCTGGAGTTGTATACACCCACCAGTATATCTATTAATACTTTTACCCCTTGAAATCATTCGCAGACACCCGGATGCAGATGGTATGTTTGAACTAGAACTCAGTTTACATGGCTATAAAATCGAGTCTCTGTAGTGAGGCATCCAGTGGGCTCAGCACCGCGAGTGAGTTGGGCACGTTCCCATTTGTCACCTGAGACTAGATAATGCTTTTAAACGTCTGTCAGTTAAGGCACAGACTGTTCATTGCAGCTGAGATGCCACAGGACATGCCACAGGAGATTTGTTCCAGGTTCTTGCCTTATTCCTGTGTCTGTAGCCTTGAGTTAACTATCAATTTACTGGAGTTAAAGCAGGGCTACTAAGAGAAGTGACCTACTAAAACACACAATAGATGGCTTACACATACACGCTTTGTGCTGAGCAAGTAAAATAAAAGAGACTTATTTTTCATAGACAGCTGTGCCCTCTTGCAGATGATGCTGCAGCTGACAAAGTGGTGTTTGTGGAAGCAGTGTGCTGCCGGGGTTTTTGAGACCAGGTATGCAGCCATCAGTGCCAGCTTTGAACTGGATGGGGTTACTATAGCCTTGAGCTGCACCCTTGGCAGACACCTGTTTGCTGCAGATGACACTGCACAATGAGCAGAGTTTCATTTTAGGGGCTAGAAGTCCTTCCCTTTCCTTCAGGATCCACTGTACCAGTTCCCAGGCATCGAGGTTTGTCCGTCTTGGCTAAACATCTAGTGGACAGTATTTTGCTGTCTCCCTGCCAGTCTTCCTGTGTGTACATTAGTCCCTAAGTTATGGTTTTCTTTCTTGAACATACCTTAGAACCAACAAGAAAGAGTGTCCAACTATTTCATCTGTATGGATGCAGATACATAAACGAGCACATTTTTAACGTGGTGAGTGGATATAATCCTCAAGGTCTGGTGGCAATCTATGTTATGGATTTATTTACTGCTTACATGTCTCTTTGCTGGTTCATTCAGTCTCCAGTGTATGAAGACCACCCTGGCAATGTTGGGGTTTTTTTACCAGTATTGGAAAGGACAAGCTTGAGCTTGTGAGGTTTCTCCAGAGCTTTTGAGCAAATCTTTGGAGTCGTCATTAGAGCTGTTTCTGTTCCCCTCTCACAACTGAAAGATCAAAGTGTTCATAGAAAAAATAGTCAAGTGTGCTTCTGGTTAAAAAACGTTGAACAGACCAAGAACGTTTTAAACAAATGGGAATCTGTGTTTCCATCTATGTCGATGATGTGTCACTGTTCTGGAGCCTTTTTCCTCACTCAGTAGTTTTTAAAGAAAGCAGAGCTCTGTGAGGTGAACATCCACAAATCTGCATACACACGCACATAAGTGTGTGTAAGTGTGCAAATTGCTGCCATTACCTTTTCTTTTTGAAATGATGTTTTAATTCTTCATGGTAGTGAAGAGACAAAAGCTATTCCCACCCTAGCTCAGCCATTTTCAGTGACTCCAGCTGAGAATTCAGTATTTCATAGTACTCGTTCTAAACTTGTATTGGCGGTGATTGTAGCAGACGAATTAGACTGTAATGGATTAGGCATCAGAGAAGATTGGAAAATACAAATAAAAATGCATATTTTATGTGCCACTCTTCCCCTCTGCGTAGCTGTTTCCGTGTTGAAGCCGTCAGTTTTCTGACTAAGTTATCTCTGGAAATTTTCCAACGCTTGAATTAATATTTGAATAATTCTAAAAAATTTGACCTGGCTTAAGATCCTTTCAACTTTTCAAAATAAATCCTCAGATAATCAGAGTTTCCAGATGAAGAAGAACAACATTTTTCCTGAGGGGGAAAGGTTTATGGTCCTGCTTTGCAGTTTTCTAAATGTTTTATGACACAGAGCAAATGTAGCTCTCTCAGGCTGAGACGTGGAGCAGGTACAAGTAATGTATACCAGGGCATGCATTCATCACTCAACACTTTTAAACACTTAACAGCTGTGGGGGTTTATATTTATTTACGTTTTTGAGGGTATTTGTTATTTACCTTGAACTTGCAGTGAAATTGCATCCATTTGGGAGGGGCTCTGTACTAAACGTTAAGGATATACTATGAAAAGGTCACATTACCAGAGAAATAAGAAGCAATTTAATGCTGACTTAATGGGCCCTAAACTGCAGGGTTGGGATGTCAAGAGGATAGGAAAGTATGGAACCTTCCCCAAGAGTGCCTGGTGAAAGGTATGCTCTAGTGAAGACATCACAGATTCACAGAACATTAGCAATTGGAAGGGACCTCGAAAAATCATCTAGTCCAATCTCCACCACCACCAGCAGGATCACCTACATCAAGTTGCACAGGAACATATCCAGATGGGTTTTAAACGCCTTCAGAGAAGGAGACTCCATAACCCCCTGGGCAGCTTGTTTCAGTGCTCCATCACCCTCATTGTGAAGAAGTTCCTTCTGATATTTGTATGGAACCTCCTGTGTTCCAGCTTACACCCATTGCCCCTCGTCCTATCACTAGATGACACTGAGCAGAGCCTGGCTCCATCCTCCTGACACCCACCTTTCACAAATTTATAAACATTCATGAGGTCACCCCTCAGTTTCCAAAGCAGTCATCAGAACTTACTCATCTGGGAGTCCCCTTTGTAGGAGTTAGTTCAAATGCTCATTGAATATCAGTCTTCTCCACTGAGAAACAAGGATATTGAGCACCTTTCATGGCTGAAACGAGCTAAAACTTGTGATACCACTAGCAACACCTCCACCTGTATCTCACTTGGTTTTTAAAGGAGACAGAAGACATCTTCAATATCCAAGTGAAATCACAATTTCAACCTAACAGCACAGAAGGAAATTTTCCCACACTTCCAAAAGTCTGTGCTCCCGGGCACATCTCTGAGTTCAGGCAGTAGTTTCTGGTTTGCAAACACTGAGAAGAAAATAGCTAATTAAAGTCTGGCAAGTAAGGGTAAAAGTAAAGGGCTCATGACAATTTGTCCATCACTCCTGCTTCTGGAAATGATTGACTTAGAGAAATATCTAGTGTTAATAATATTGACTGCAGAATTTCTGTGTACCCTTTTTTCACTCACTGTTGCTTTCATAGCAGTCCATGTTTCTGTTGTCTCTGGCACGAACAAGCACTACTGTATGCCAACCACTTTCAGTAAAGGTATTTCTGGTATTTCCATGGCAACAGGTTGTGATATAGATCCTACTCTGAAAACACAAGCTTAGGTGGATACTGTCAAATCTCAACCTTTTAAAAAATTGTTTATCAGAAATAAACTTCCATTCCAATCCATTCTTAGAGCCACAAATTTACACTTTACCTAAAAAAAATCATTTAAATTCACTTTTAGCATGTTTATAGAGATTTGTTATTATAGGACTTATGACTAGTGATGGGTGGAGCAGGCCTGACTGGGAGGAAACCAGAGGCTCCTTCAAACAGGTTCTGAATGTAGGAACCAGACTGGGATGCACAGACACTCCTCTGGTTTTGGTTCCATTTTGAATCCTTCAGTGAAAAGGACTTATTTCCCTTCTACAGTTGAGATGAGGCCAGAATGGCACATGAACAACGAGCATCACTGACCACCAGCATGTGGATAAAGCCTTTTCCCAAAATGTGAACATTTTCTGTTCTCATGCAGACATGCTTTAATCTTTTGTACTTTAAAGGTTATGGATGTGTGCTGGATTGCTTACAGACCATAGAGCTGGTGCCTTTTCAAAGTGAGGGAGAATGTTCTCCAGATTACAATGCTGGCATGTATGGTCGTGATCTTTTTAGTTTATGCTAATGATTTCCATCTTTGGAACAAACAAAATTACTACTAATTATGGTTTCCAGTCATTCAAGTGTGGAGAAAGCAGGCTCAAGAAGGAAGTTACTTCTACTACAAGCATACAGTGCTCTGCGTTTATGTGGTTTGAAGATTAAACTTTCTACCCCCCACCTACGTACTATTATGTTCTGTGGAACTTCCCACTTAAGGCTTCACAGCAGTGCCCTCTACTACAAGAATGTAAAAAAATCAAGCATCTGAAGCTTTCCCTGAAATTTAATGTATTTTCAACAGAATCTCTGACCTCTCCGCATCATTAATTTATTTTAGCATGGCTTGATCTACATGAAACCTTAGAAGAAAATGCAGCCTTGTAGATTTGATGACACTAACCATCCTCAATCAGTTTTGATGCTGGTGCACATCTCTAATTAAACTAGAAAACAAAGATTAAAACTCAGTATTAATTCTCTACTTTTCTGAAGATACCATGATTCAGGCCTAATAGGTCTCCTGCTGCACTGTCCCATAGGAACACATCTTTCTTCAAATGCCCCAAAGAAATGCTGTCAGAACCGAGCAGAATTAAACCTCATGTACCATAGAAACAATATCCTAGCAGTTCTTTCCTCTGGGCCCTGTCTCTTCTGGCGTGGTCTGGTTTAGACAAACTCATACTTTATGCAGTAGAAAGCACTGATTTTCAATATCATCAATCGATTGAATGGTCGTTTGGTATGCTGGAACACTGTCACAGTGCTTTTAGAATCACAGACTTGCCTAAACTGAGAAAAGTAGGAGAACAGACAGTCCCCTTTTTCTTTTTTTCTTAATTTAACTTAATCTTACGATGACTGGAGTGAAATTGGAGACTGGCTCTCCCCAGCTCCTTGCCACCCAAGCAGAGTGGTCAGACCCCTCTCAGGTCACACACTCCTGGGGCTCCCAGAGTCAGCACTCAAGCTGCTTTTTCTGAGTTTTCAAAACACCCTCTGTCACGATGACAAGGGTCACAAGGAGACCAAGTGAGAAGAGCTGAGCTCTTGGTCTTTCACAGCTGGGATCTCAACCCCTGGCAGTGCAACTTTGTAAACCATAGGACTCCCACGGCCACTTTCAGACACCCCATCACCACCAGACGGGGACCAAACCACTTGTCAGCAGAGCCCGTTCGCAAGCGCCTGCGGGCTGAGGCAGCACCGCCACAGCCAAGGAGTCCAGCCCAAGCACCGCACCACCGCCCCGATGGGACGAACACTCACACGGGGCACATGCCTGGGCCCGGCAGCACCCCAGGTCTGAACCCCTGGTCGGTCGGGTCTGTGCTTGGGGGGCCTCCCAGACAGTGCGGCCAGCACCCGGCCTCGCTAGCAGTGGGGGCAGCCAGGCCGCCCCGTCGGGACACTGCCCCAGCTCCTGCTGCAGCGGCTCCTCACCAACCTTCGATCGGCTTCAAGGAGTCGTAGTCGTAGTCGAAGAGGATGGAGAAGTCAAGCTCCTCCTGCGGGCTGCCCTCCTGGACAGGGACAGGGCCGGGGCCGGTGTCATGCCCGGGGTCCCCCTCCCGCGGGTCAGGCTCCCGAGCGGAGCCTGCGGAGCTCATAGCCGCCTGTGACCGACGGCACGGGCGCGGCGGGAGGGGCTGCCCGGCTGCCGAGAGAGCCCCAAGTGCGACAGCCGCCGCGAAACCCCCCGGTATCCTCCAAGCGTAAGTGGAGAGGAGTTAGAGCGGTGGGGGAAAAAAGAGGGCAAAAGTGGGGAAGAAGAGCTGAAAGACGTCCCAGGAGTCCCTGAGGCGGCTGCCCCGACGGCGGGAGGTTCCGGGGATGCGGGCGGAGAGCCCCAGCAGCAGCAGCAGCAGCACACGAGGGGACCGGCGCGACGAGCAGTCGCAGCTTCCTGCTGCCGCGGAGCTGCCACCTGCGCCGGGGCCGCCCTCGGGGGGAGGAGCCCGGCCTGGGCCGCACCGGCACCGGCGGAGAGGGGCTGCCTCGGTGAGGGGGTGTCTGCTGGGGTCGTGGTGTGACAGCAGAGGGTCTGGAAGCAGGACAGGCAAGGGAAGAGCCGGGCTGCAAGGGAAGTGATGGGTTTGTACGGGGCTGGGAGCTTCCAGAAGCCTCATCAGTCTCCCTGCCCTCGGTGAAAGGCTCTGCCCGGATACCCCAGTTGAACGGGACTCTGCCTGCACACAGCTGCTACTTCCTCCTTCGCAGTCAGGCCCCTTTCTGTTGGGGTTTTCAGGGTCTCCAGCAGACCAGGTGCTGCCCTGGCCTTCTCCAGGCCCACACTACATGCTCCCGCTTCCCATCACAGGCTGCTGCTAAAGCAGCGCTAGGCTGGGCCTGGATGAGTCTCCGCAATCACAGGCCAAGATCTCTTAACTGGAACACCTTGGAAACGTGAAGTCCATCTGCACAAGGTTCCTGTTCTCCTGCCTTGCTCACAAACGGTGCCTCACAGAATGAATGGTCTCTCTCCATGTTCCCTGCTGACCACACTGTCAGTACTGCCAGGTACTCTTGACCACCTTCACCACATTTATTCATCACAATCTTCCCCAGGACTTCTGCTCCTCTGTTGGCTGTTAAAACCAGTAATGACTTCACTCATGGGTAACTGCGGATCCTAAATTTGTATGTTTAGAGCATCTGTGGTCAGAAGACCGTTCCCTCGCTTACCTGTTTGTATGGTCCCTTTTATTAGTGTACGAATCGCTACCCATGGGTCTGTGAGTTTGAAAAATGTTCTCAGTCTGTAGACAGGGAAGGGAGGCAAAGGCAGAGGGACCAAGATTATTTAAAAAGTATTTTGGTGTTTACTTCAACTTGTTTTTATTTGCTAAGCCTGTTAGCATGACAGTATAATTACATCACACCCTAAGACCCTATGTTACTTGTCTAAGGTCACAGAAAGTCTCTTTTATAGAACACATGAACCTGAATCTCTACGTTTACTCTTCTAAACCATCACCTTTATCAGCTAATGTGGCAAGCCAAGTTAAGACAAATCACCTTATCACACCCTTGTGCTCCATCCTTTGCCAGTCTGGAGTGCAAAAGCTCAGACTTCTCCAGGGCTTTGAGATCAATTGAGCTTCTGAAGAACCCCAGCAGCAAGCTTTGTACTGGCCAGTCACCCCACAGCAGATACTGGGAGACTCTGGAGGCACCTATTGGTGAGCAGAAATGCTGCAGAATGCCTTGCAGTGCAAAATGGGAGTGAGATCAACAAAAGCTGCTATTGTGGCTGAATGAAGGCAGGTGGGGAGCAATCAGACTGGAATTAGACCTTTATGGCATTAATTAATTTGGCACTGGAAGGTGACAAGGCAGAAAGGGCAGGTGATCCTGCACATGGGATGTACCAGGGTTTTAACAGAGGTATTTACAGGAGGAGGTATTGGGCTGGAAATACTGGGCATGCTAATGGTATCTTCACGCTGTACATGCCCCGCTGAAGTGCGCCTTAAATAGACAGGGAAAAGCCATTATTTTGTGTTCACAGCCCCTAGATTAACAGGCGATTTCTCTGCAATCAATGCCATACTTGAACTTGGCAGACACTGAAAGGACAATATTTTTTCTCATTAATGTATAATATCCACAGTAACAGAATAGCTTCCATGGACCAAAGTATTTGAACTTTCTCTCCCAAGTGCTGCCAAAGGAATGGGGCTCTGCTGGGTTTCCACGTGGTCAGCACACCACCCCATGCACACACGTGTATAAGTGGTGTGAAAAGGTCACAGGCTGAGTCTTTCTCCTCTTGTGCACCACTACGCTGCTTCTTGACCCAATGTGGTTCCTTGCTTGGTGCAGGGACTGCTGGAGCCTCCTTAAAAAAGGATCCGACACTCACTCTGTGGTTGAGCCAGAGACCATGGTTCAGGTCTACCTCATCTGCGGCAGCGATTATTAAATACTACCCGAGATGCTTGCTCTCTGTAGCTTCACAGTGTCTGGTTCAACCAGAGAGAGGGTTCTGCTGCTGCCAGGCACAGACAGGGAAGCCTATGCACCCAGTGATTAGTGGTCTTGGCTACTGGTATTCAGAAGTGAGGCCACCCCAGAAAGCTGCGGATGGAGTTGAGCTCTTACCCTCAGGAACGTGCATGGGGAACAGAGGCTGCCAGCCCTTTGGGGAACACATGCTACTCTGTCTGAGGTCTTGATTCTTTCTGAATTGTTTAAATGTGAAAAAACCCCCATTAAATCGCCGTACTTGTATATATTTAAAAATTTATGTATGTTCTTAGAACATTTATGTGTTTTAAAATGACGACACTTACTGTTTGCTGGAGCACTAGCCTTTTATCATGTGCCTTTCTATTTAAAATTCATTAGGAAAACCAAATATACTTGCTGGTCTTGGCTTAGCACTAAAGAGAGCTGTCATCCTTGCAGTCAACAACCCATGCAATATGATTGGATAGCATCACTCGTATTAGCCAGAAAAAGAAAAGGCATGAACAACAACATCGGCCTTTTTAAGTAAGATATGGGTGACTGGCAGGAGAGCACTGGGAAACAACCCCAACTTCTGCTAAGTCTTTATCCGATCCTCTACCCTTTATTTCGTAGCTGGCCTGTGATCTCTTAAGCATGTGAAGTCTCAAACTTATCCTCAGCTACTCCTAGAATTAGTAATGCTTCCCACATGGAAAATGTACCTTTTGTTTTCCAAAATGACCGTGTCACCGCTAATACGTGCAATCATAAATTCTGACACTGGTGAGGAACTGGAGTGACAAGACAGCAATGAGAAAAGTGTTACAGACATGTCAGAATTAGCTCAGCTTGTAGGATTCAACAGTTTTGCCCAGCAGACAGCTTGACAGATGTCAAGGAGCAATAGCCACCAAGCACACAATTGACCAGATTCCCTCTGCTCTCTCCAGCAGTTCACAGGGCACATAAGGACATTGGGCCCATATGACCACTATGGCATAACTTCGAGGAGTAACATTTTCCACAAGCTTTGAGTGCACAGAGGTGTGAGTTACAATGTGGGCTGTGTTGGAACCCACCAGCATGTTATTTTGAGCAGAAGTGGTGCAAATCCACAAAATACAGATCTGGCCTAAATGTTAGAGATGCATGAAACAGTTACTAGGTGCAAGCAGCTGCAGAATTCTGCTCAAGTGACAGCTGCAGTTTTTAGAGCCCTCCAAGGGCTGAGTGTAGTTTAGTTTAGACCCAAAACAAGCTCCTGAGCCAACAATGAGAATAAAACATCATAATTTGTTTAAGTTTTAGCTGTTATAGCTACATAACTGACAAATATTGCCCACAGTCTGTCATTAATAATTAGAGATGAAGAAAAGGCAGGGAAACTGCTAGACTTAAAGACTGTGGACTCTTCAGCTCAATAAATACACTTAGAAAATTATCCGGCCACTCCAAATCAGAGGAAAAACCCAAACAATGCGCTGAACATTCCCAGTGGTTGTTTTCTATTAGGAGTGGATTGAAAGACTGGAATATGGTGTCCAAAGACTGGAAGTACTAGTTGATTTCCCTAAATCTCTTGTATCTTATCTGCCTCGTATGACAGAAGCACAGAACATCAGGGATTGGGAGGGACCCTGAAAGATCATCTAGTCCAATCCCCCCACCACAGCAGGATCCTCTAGATCCAGCCACACAGGAACATATCAGAAACGCTTCCTTTCTATAAGGATCCTCCATTTATTTACCCCATTACAGCTATCAGAAGGCTGACATGGCCACAGCCCCCATCCAGTTCTCACAACTCCACTGGGGCTCACAGTACCCACACACTAGAGATCTGCAAGCCAGCATTAACTCTGCCACCACCCCACAGAGCCCACCCCACCCCTCTTTTTTTTTGGTCTGCAAATCTGCTTTCACGAGCCAAAAAGGTGTTTCAAGAACTTCAGCAAAGCCTGTCCTTGGCAGCATGAACGAAAATTGCAGCCACGTATACTTGCAGCAGGCTCTGCACAGAGCAGAACTGGAAATACATTGTGCTGCCATTTCAGGGGAACTGGAGAATGGAAGGAGCCCTTTTCCACATAGTTGGATCAGTGGTTGCCTTTGGCAGGGCTCTGCTTTAATAAACTTTAAAAGTATGTGAATATTGGACTACCTAGGTACTAGGAGACGAGGAATCAAAACCAAAGCTAAGAAAGAGTAGCTGCTACTGTAATACAAACTAGGATTTTAAAAGTACTTAACAGATTTTTCAGTGTTTAAATTCACTGCAAGCATAATTTATCGTTTACTGTTTTCAGTTTCTGTTTATTCTGTCCCCTTGTATTCCCCATGCCTTTAACTTCACTAATGCCAGTGCCAGATGATGCTCCAAGCTGAAGAAAGCTTTAGACCATCTTCTCAGAAACACGGTGACTGTGCTAATTATCCTGTGGACCATCATAATGTAAATTATGTCATTTACACCAGATCTCTAACACTGTGACAGCCTCATATTAAACTTTTTGAAAAGAAAAAGAGAGAGATAGAAGCGGATTTTAAATGCTGCACATCTATTTAGCAGCTAAAACTCAAAGAAAATGCGAGTCAATGCTGTCTTTAAAAAAAATCTAAGGGTTCTAGTGGTGTATGTGGCAGGCATTAGAAATTTAACAGGCAACTCAAACTTGCACGTGGACTTAATCCAAGTTCTTTAAAATGAGCTCAGACTGTGAGTGACTAGTTGCTCAGTCTGGAGTGTGGGGAGTGCTATTAGAGAAGGGGAGAGTGAAAGAGAGAGGGTGGAGGGAAGAAATACTCTGGTGCTGCCTTGGAGAGGCACATATGCACAGACACTACTATTCAATTTTGGGGTCAGGTTGAGTCAGAGATATTACCCCCCAATTTCAGGCTTAAAGTGGTTTGGCAAGAAAGGACAATGGAAAAACTGCTCCTATCTCCGTGTTCCCATTAAGTGCCGAAGTCTGCTGCACAAACCAAAGGAACGCACATATCATACTTTAAAAAAATAGATTAAGCCAGTAGTGGAAACGACGTTCTTGGACATTATTAACCTTGTCTGTTTTTTCAAAAAAATGAATGATGAAACATTTAAGTTAGGATATCGGTTGGAATGCTATAAAAGAGTGCTTCAATTATGTCAGTGTCCCATCTGTGAATGTGATTCCTGCCCTGCAAAAGACTCTGAAATCATTTGCTGGCTGGTAGCTGGTGTAACTGCATCCTGCAGGACAAACACAGAAATGGGCTACCTCGAGTGAGGAGCGTGAACAGATGTGGGACAACAAAATGACACAGGAAATTCTGGCCACCTGATGAAAATATTGCTGACACTTGCAGAAGCAGTCTTCACTACCCATTCTGAGCCTGCTCTAATCATGAAAGGGGGCTAGAGCCTAGAACTATTAGCACGTCATCGTTTACACACCCTGCATTAATGAGACACTCACACTTTGTTGTGGGTACAGAAATCCTCCTAAAGCCAGAGACTGATCCCATGTGCTATTAATCCCTCGCAGTTTCACGCAGCTCTTTCTTTGTGGAAAGGTTGGGAGCAGACTTGTGACAGGAAGGCGAACTGGTGCCAGAGTCTGCTCCCACCACCCCTATTACTACAGGCAGGAGCAAGCATTTTGTGTAAGGGATAAATACACGCTGGGGCCCAGGAGCATATTCTTTCAGGTCATCTCTGAGCTCTGTACTGCAGCTTGACTGTGCTGCTCATCTGGCTACTGTGGTCTCAGATATTTGATCTGGGGAAGAAATAAAACCCAGTGCTTTTTCTCTTAGTCTGTGTCTGCAGAGCAATGAAAGGAGTTGTGCTAGCTGCCACTGGAGTACTGTCTTGTGCTTTGATCCCCTCCTCTATAGCAGGTTAGAGCGGGACCTTGCCAACACTGAGAACACTGAGAAGTCTCCTGTCTTTCCCTTTCCGTCTGTCTCTCTCCGGCAAATAAATTCTCCAGGGTGGTGTGAGAATGACTAATGGCAGCTGAAGCACTCAGGAAAGAGGGAGTTTTGTCTGGAGAAAGCCAAGGACACACGAAGCAGCGCAGTGGCCTGATCCTAAGGCGGTATAAAGCCACTCAGAGCCTTTCCATTGGCCTGTCCGAGAATTGGAGCTCTCGGATGATCCCCTTTGGGTGTTCGCGTTAATGACCCGGTTTGGGCAGGTGCCTGGGGAGCTTGTTAAGGCAGGAGAAAACAAATAGCAGCTACCAGAGGCCCTTCAAACGAAGCCCTGCCATATCCGACTGACACCCCTCTCAGCCCGCACACCCCCCGCGCCGGCCCCGGGAGCCCCAGGGGCGGCTCTGACTCAGCGGCGGAGCGGCGGTGCCAGCGCCGGCGGCGGGAGGGTGGAGGGGGGCGGAATCCAAAATGGAGCGAGCCCATGGAAAAGCGCTTCCCTTCTTCTCCACCTCCTGCCCTCTCTCCACGCTGCTTCCCGGACCGGTAGCTCCGTCAAAACCGCAACTCACCTGCGGGCTCCACCCGGGCTGCAGATTGCAGCGCCCGAAGCCCCGGGGGAGGGGGCAGAGTGCCTGGGGAGGGGCTGCAGGGCCCGGGGGGAGCAGCCGGGCTCGCTGGTCCACGGGTGCTTTACAAGAGCTGAGCGGCGAGGGCATTCCCGGCGCGGAGCATCCTCCGCCTGGATCCGCCCCCGAGAACCCCCAGCATGGCTGAGCACGGAGTCCCCCGCCCTCTCCACTACCATCGCTCAGACAGAAGCCCCTTCCCGAGCTCCGGGCAACGCCGCTGCCGTGCCCGCAGCCCCCTCAGCGTCCCCATGCGGGGCCGCTCCCCGCACCGCGCCCTCCCCCGAGGCCGGGAAGGACAGAAGATGCCGCGGTGTCTCCCGAACTACTGTCCTCAGCTCGGCGGGACCGGAGGGGTAACGGGGCACTGTGCGCTGCTAATGGGGATGATGGTGCGGGTCGGAGCGGACCCGCGGAGCGCTGACAGCGGGACAGACTCCTCCTCTCACCACGCTTAACTCTTGCCTCCACCGGCACCCTGCGGCTCGAGGTGCACGGGGCCGCCCCGACATCCACCCCTGCTTCCCCAGGCTTGCGGCACAGCTGGCTCCCCGTTCCCAGCCCCGCTGGGGCCTCGACCTGACGAGAGACGCGGGCACCCCCCGAGGGCAGAGCCTTCAGCCCCAGCCCAGCGCAGGCTCCGCTGGGCCCGGGAAAAGCAAAGCCCTGAGCCCCCGACATGGGCAGGCTTCGGAAGGGTTAATCGGCCGGAGGTTACTCAGCGAGGCTCCCGGGATGATGGCTTGGAAGAGGAGAGTCCCTTTGGCTCAAGTTTAAAGGAGGTTTCTCCAGACAGATTTGTATCGCCTTCGTGAAGCACTTCAAACCAAACCTAAAGCCAGTCCAGTCCCTTCTCGCCACGAAACCCGTCCTGCCTGCCCAGCACAGCTGCCTGCAGCGGGCTGCAGCCGGCAGGACAGCAGGAAACCTGGCCCGGAGGAGTGACCCACGTTGTCCCCCGCGTTAGGGAAGCGCACAGGAGAGCACACACGCAGCAACACACACACGCAGGGCAGGAGTAGAACCCTACCTTGATCCATAGACCTCATGATGCGATGGTAGTGTACCAGCCTGCAGGCAGCTTCTCTCTGCATTAGGAATTTTGAATAAAGATAAAAAAAAAAGGGAGAAAAAAAGGGAAAAAAAATCAATAGTAGAAAAAAAAAAAGAAAGAAAAAAAAGACAAAAATATCTTCTTTAAACCATGTTCAACCAGTGCCGCCCGGACAGAGGGAACCCCTCTTGCTCGCCTCCTCCGTAAGTGTTTGGAGGTGCAAAGAGGGATCCGAACTGGGCTGAGCTTGTTCCTGAAGTGAAGTCAGTTCTCTGCTCTGAGATGAGGGTTACTAGAGAGGGAAAGGCCACTTCCTTCCCTGCTCTGAGTGTTTATAGTCTTTGAATGCTGTAAAATAACGGGATTCCCTCACTGTTTCCTCCTGTTTATCCCAGTGCCATGGAAACCCCTGGATCGCCTCCATCTCCCAAACTGAGGGCTTTCCTGCAAACTTCACACTCAGGAATCCATGACGTCTCCCAGCTCCGGGCCAAGGCAGCTCTGCGGCTTTCTCAGTCTGCAGCACAAGCACTTAATTGTTGAGCAGAAAGTTAGAGAGCGAGAAAGAAAGAAATATGGATGATGTTAAAAATCCCAGTGTGTGCTTTTTAAACAAAACTCGCAGGAACTGCAAAGCCTTTCAAAGCAAAGGGGATTCTGTGAAGAAGTTTTCCTTCTTCCCAGCAGAGACAAGCTCAGACTGCTGCTGCTGCTTTTACCTTTGAATAAATCATTTAGAAAACGCAAGTCCCCAGCTTATGTCTTTTAAATTCTTCAGCACCCTATCAATACCCATCTTGTTACTGGCACAGGTTTTGGCTTTTAATTACCACTGGCTTAATTCTTCATCCAGAAGACGAAAAGCAAGAAAGAAATCGGTTAATTTGTTTAGTGCCATTTCACAGACCTCTCTCTGTTTCTATTTTTAGACATTTAGGAGAGGAGCAACCCCAGGGGTTTCTAATGATACGCGTGGGGGTTAGCAAGAATTAAATTTGCTGAGGAAGACTCCGAAACCAAGACAACTCCTGTGTGTTTATACGTGCTAAGAATAAACAGGAAAATAAAGCAAAAGAAAACAGGAAAATAAAGCCAGAGATGTCACGACCTGTGCGTTGTCTCACAACGCAGAGTTTTCACTGATGTGTCAACGAGCGCTTGGCTCTTGTCACCGTGCTGGACTCAACCATCTCCGTGCGACTGGACTCATACAGATAGTTTTTCCAGAAGCGATAAAGTTGCCCTGCATAAGACCCTTCCCCGGGACAGTGGCAGCTCAGCAGCCCCTCGGTGCTGTGTCTAACCCCGCGATGCACGCTCGGAGCCGGGGTGGCTGCCGGGGTCAGCCGGAGCCCCGGGCAGCAGCGGGGAGTGAGTCACCGCGCAGGGACTTGGCCGGGAGCAGCGCTCAGGGCTGCCTGGCACCGACACCGCGTTTCCATTTTTCATTCCCCGAGTCCCAAAATCGGCTCGAAGGAGGTATCACAATCAAACTTTCTGCTTCTCGAGTTTGTTGTCCTGCAGGCTAGCAACTGCAGGCAGGCCAGGGAAACTCAGCGCACCTCACTTTCCTAAGGCCTTTTGTCATTTTTGGACATCCCGAGGCGGAAATACCTTCCCCAGCTCCTCGGACCCATTATGCAATCGCCTTCCACCGACCCACCACGTGCGGGGGAACCCCGGCCCGGGGACCCCACAGCCCTCGGCTCCGGGGGGAGCCTCACAACGAGTATCCCCCATGCAGCCGCTCCAGTCTCCGCTGGACCCCCGCAGTGAGAGTCTCCTGCACAGCTCTCAGCCTTTTCTCCGCGTCCCTGCAGAGGCCGAACGCCGAGCCCCTTCGCTTTTGCCCCGCAGAGACTGTCCTGCTCCAGTGCAGCCCCAGCCGAGCAGAACTGCACCGAAATCCAGATGCTTCTGACCCGCAACCACTGATACTCTGCCCTCTCCACGGGCCGCTCTGAAACCACGAAATTTATGAGCGAGACCCTGTGATTCCCCGGCCTTACGCGGGACTGAGCCCACCTGCGGCTCCTAAAACCATCAGAGGGGTCACGGCTCAACTAATTGGCGCGTTTAAGCGGACCCACTCACTGTCCCCATCAGGTGAAGTAACGTCGGAACCACCCGACTTCTGTTTCGAAAGGGTTAGAGAAGTTGCTGCTTTGCTTGGACAGCAAATATTCATTAATTAGTCGAGAAAAATTAGTAAGATCGCCTGACTTCCAGCCCCACGGCTCCTCAGCGTGGCACTGACTGGTCATCCCAGCATCACCCGTCACCTTTGCACTGGGAAAAACAGAGGAGAGGAGAGGGAGAGGGAGAGGAGAAAGTGGGGCTTTAGATGAGAGTGAACAATAAAGCAGAGCTGGGAAGGGGGGAGCAGAGGGAGTACCCGGGTTCAAGGAGGTGAACACACGCATAGCCTGGG
>JAOXOE010000848.1:7816640-7914295 GCA_028565055.1 Phoeniculus purpureus | reverse complement strand
CCTCCTCTTTTCTAGGCTAAACAAACCCAGCTCCCTCAGCCTCTCCTCACAGGGCTTATCTTCCAGCCCCTTTACCAATCCAGTTGCCCTTCTCTGGACTTGTTCCAGCACCTCAACATCTTTCTTAAACTGAGGGGCCCTGAACTGAATACAATACTCCAGGTGCGGTCTAACCAGTGCCAAATACAGGGGAAGGACAACCTCCCTCGACCTGCTGGCCACACCATTCTTGATGCTGGCCAGGATGCCATTGGCCCTCTTGGCTGCCTGGGCACACTGCTGACTGCTGACTTCTGCAGTAATGGGAAGAAGAGGGGCTTTTGCGTGTCCCAGGATCTGGCTAGCCTGTGATGTTGAAAAGCCTTGAGCGCTGTGAGACAACTTGCGACACACTCTTCAGCAAGAGGGTGAGCTGGCAGGGAGCCACACATTTCCAGCGGTCTGTCACTTTGTTCTGCACATGACTCTGTTACTTGCACTTCAGGACTTGTGTTAACAGCAGAGCTTTGACTTCTGTTTGAGTCAGCTTAGCACACCTCTAACGATGGCTTGAATGGTTTAAAATTGGCCAGGACAGATTATATTATGGAAATGCCTTGTTATTTGCTGAGTCCAAAAGTCAACCCAGGAATCCTTCTGTAGGTTAATCAGTTTGATGCCCTCACTGAAGTCAGAAAAAGTGGCCACCACAGGGATTATATTTTACAAGCAATTTGCTTTGCAGTTGGGAAGATAGTAGCATCTGTTTGTTTTGATCCTGCTTCTGTAAAAGTCATCGTATGGTTGGGTGGGGAGAGGTGACAGACCAGTAGCTGTTGGTCACATGTTCTGGTAGGAGCTCACTGTGATTTTCCGATGCCTTTTCTCAGTCAGCTATTTTCTTGTTCTCTTGAATATGTAGTAGCTCGGTTGTTTTTCAGAGCTGAGGGCAAAGTTTACTCGATTTGCTTGTTTAACTTTCGTCATTTGAAAAAATAATCTCATTTTTGCTGCAGGTGCAGAACTGCTGAACATAGTTATTGATTAATTATTCTAATTATGTTTTCTTAAATATATATAGGCATGGTAGAGTTCTGCAGCATTTCTTTTCTTTTGAGGAAGTAGGTTGGGATCATATTGCATTGTGATCAGTTTTTTGCTTTGTGTTTGGTAATAATGACATTTTGCCTCAAAATCAGTTCCATAATTCTGACCTCAGGTTTGAAGGTTCATCTGGCTCCTCACTCTACAGTGCTGAGGTGTGTTTTGTACCACACTTACTTAACTCATCTTTTCCTTACTTGTCATAGCACAATGTTAACTTAGGTAGAGGTGGTGCTTGTGGAGAGGAGTCATCACAACAGAATGGCCATCACCAGTTACACATTCCATCAAGAGGCAATAATCCAGTCCAGAAAGTGTTGTCACAGAAGATGGAATGACGGCAAAGAGGAGTGTTAGGATAATGGACAGTGCATGAGGACTTGGACGGATGACCATGAGCCAGCAATGTACTGTTGTAGCTAAGAAGGCCAATGGCATCCTGGAGTGGATCAGAAAGGGGATGGTTAGCAGATTGAGAGAGGTTCTCCCCCTTTACTCTGCCCTGGTGAGGCTGCATCTGGAATATTGTGCCCAGTTCTGGGTTCCTCAGTTCAAGAAGGACACAGAACTGCTGGAGAGAGTCCAGCACAGAACCACAAAGATGATGAAGGGAGTGGAGCACCTCACTCATGAGAAAAGGCTAAGGGAGCTTCATCTCTTCAGCTTGGAGGAGAATGAGAGGTGACCTCATAAATGTTTGTAAATATATAAAGGATGGGTGTCAGGAGGATGGAGCCAGGCTCTTCTCATTTATGTCCAATGATAGGACAAGGAGCAATGGGTTTAAGCTGGAACATAGGAGGTTCCACATACACTTTAGAGAGAGCTTTATTGTGAGGGTGATAGAGCACTGGAACAGGCTGCTCAGAGAAGTTGTGGAGTCTCCTTCTCTGAAGATATTCAAAACCCACGTGGATGTGTGACCTGCTGTAGGTGATCCTGCTCTGACAGGGGGTTTGGACTAGATGATCTTCGGAGTATCTTCAAACCCCTAACATTCTGTATTCTGTGATTTTTGTGGTTCTGGTGACTTGTGTGAGTAATTTCCCATGAATGGGAATGCAGGAGCTGGGTCTTTGAGACCATATTCCATTTTTGTTTGTATATGTAGCTTTGAAAATTAAACTCGATGTGAAATGGGATAGACTAGCTTCCCCCCAAAAAGAGTTGTTCTCTGGTTCTTTTTTATATATAAATGTCGTATGAATTTCTTTTTAGAATGCTGAGTGGTAATTTAGTGAAATCACAAATGATTTTTCACAGTGATGGAGCCTAATTCAGAGTCTGTTTTGACTTATGATGTCCACTTGCTGTCCCTACATTGTCACTAGCACTGGGAATGGAGCACATGGTGAGCAACCTGCAACAGATCTTAGGGAAAATAAGTGAGAAGTGAGTTTTTCCAAAGATTTTGGAGAATCGAGTCAATGTCAAGCAGTTGAGTAAATTAGGAAGTTGAACAGATGTATCCCTCTCACCTTGAAAAGGATGTGCTTTCCCATATTTCAGTAGCACCTGTGCTATTTGTGAAGAGTGAGACCTTGAAAATGCAGGGAATGAACTCTTGAATACTGTTTATCATCCTGCTTCCCTTCTCAGCCCTGAAAATGTCTGTGGTTTTAAATGAGAATATTGAGATATACCATGCATGGTAAGGGACACAGCTGCAAGAATATGAATCAGCTGCAGTTTTCCATCTCAAAAATATACTTGGTAGTATAAAAAAAATCCCTCTTTTCTTAGAATCATCGAATGACTTACTTTGGAAGGGACCTCAGATCATCTAGTATCTAGTTTTAACTCCCTGCCATGTCCAGGGACATGTCTCACTAGAACAAGTTGCCCAGGGCCCTGTATAACTTCACCTTGAACACTTCCAGAGAAGGAACATCCACAACCACCCTGGGCAACCTGTTCCAGTGCCACAACACTCTAAATTGTGAAGAATTTATTCGTAAGAGCTAATCTAAATCTACCCTTTTCTTAGTTTGAAGCCATTCCCCCTTGTCCTATCACTAGAGTCCTCCTCCAGCTTTCCTGAGGGCCCCATTCAGATATTGGAAGACAAGTCTTCCCTTCCCTTCCCTTTTTTTCATAGTCAGCTGTGATTACTACTCCCTGTCATCTCAGCTAGCTTCTTCTTGTATTTCTAACACCTCCTGTTTTCATAAAGTAATATAATGTAATTAAACCAAGAGAGATCTGAAACCTGTGAAACAGGAATTTGCTGATTCATTGAAATTAAAAAACTAAAGGAGAGTGAGATTCCAGTTTCCCAGAGAAAGCTGAGAACTAGGGGAAATAAAAAAATCAGGCACTTCATTTTTGATTTGCCATGGAGACGCTTGGTGTGATATTGGAAAAATTTCATTCTGATCCAGCGAGCCAGCCAGTCGTGCCACACACTGCCTTCTGTGTGCTGTCAGTTGGATGAGTGCCCACAGCTTCAAATTGGGTCAGTCTACCCTTGTGAGATCGCTGCGTAACCGGCTGCTATATGACGTCTTGAAGCTGCAGACTGATGCCTTTTACTCTTTGATGACAGAAATGGAACTGGGTTACAGCAGTCAGGATGGAATTCTTGAACTGTAGTGGTTACTCTGTGTCTCGTATTGGTAGCCAGGCTGCTTGTGACATTTCTCTGTGGAGCTGTAATTATTCAGTCATTTATCCCACTCCTCTTTCCTATTTTTGGTAAAAAGTGGCACTTAAAGGAGAATAAAAAGGTGCTGCTTAAAAGGGTGGAAATTCTAATAAAAGCAGCATTAAATGGGCACAGTCATTCTGAGTGTTAGAACCAGCAAACTGCAGCACAGGGCGGCTCGGAATAGACCTTCTCCCAAGGCTCAACTTGCTCCCCAGCCATTCATTCCCCAGTCTGTAGCTGCAGGGGGTTACTGTGGCCAAAGTGTAGGACCTTGCACTCGGCCCCATTAAACCTCATCCCATTAGCCTCTACCCACTGACCCAGTCTGTCCAGATCTCTCTGCAGCCTTCTCCTACCCTCCAGCCAATCGATACTTCTCCCCAGTGGTGTCACTCACAAATTTACTAAGGGTAGATTTGATGCCCTCATCCAGCTCATCAATAAAGGCGTTGCATAGAGCTGGGCCCAGTACTGATTCCCTGGGGACACCACCGGTCACTGGACACCACTGGATGCAGCACCATTCACAACCACTCTCTGTGCCTAGTCATCCAGCCAGTTTTTAACCCAGCAGAGGGTGTCCCCATCCAAGCCATGGGCTGCCAGGTTTTAATCTATCTGCTCTCCATTTTTTTGCTGAGGAACTTTTCATTTTGTGGCAGTGCTTCTGGGCAATATTTTTTAGGAATCAAGTGAGTACGGAAGGGCGTACAGAGAGAGGGGAATTGTAAAGGGTCAGACACGCATTGGAGCGGCATGTTCCCAGTGTGGGTAAAGATCTGCAGACCTGCCCTGTGGAGCAGTAGCAATTCATAGTCCCAACACCACGAAGAAATGCTTGACTGGGCTGTTTAAGCACATAGGGGAAGAAATTACGCTGGGAGGTATACAGAGAGAAGGGAGCCAATTGGTGTGTTAAATCCACAGGGTACTAAAATAAGCAGTCAACTGCCAGAAAGCAGGGATTCCTGTGACACAGACATTGATGTTGGACATCGGATAAAAACAGCAGCAATGACAGCTGCCCAAAAAACTGCCAGGCACAATTAGTTTTTTTATTACATCAGCAATGCCAGAGGTTTGAGCTGCTGGTGCACGCAGCTGAGGATTTTTCTTTGAAGCACAGTATTCTGGGACTGCTTCAATGATAATAAGATGGGTTGGACAGCCTTGACTCATTGCAGTGATTCTTACATTTCTCCTAGTATTTCTCTACAAGTGAAAGAAAATATTATTTTCTCAGTCCTCATATTGTTTCTGCTAGGATTAGTTATCGACCCTACCACTATGGTTTGGTGCGGTAGCTACGCATAGGTTTGGGAATCACAGCATTGTTTAGGTTGGAAAAGTTCATCAAGTCCAACCATTAAGCCCAGCCAGTAACCCATCTGCTGAACCCACCTCTAAACCATGTTCCTAAGCTCCATATCTACACAACTTTTAAACACATCCAGGGATGGCAATTGTACCACCTCCCTGTGCAGCCTGTTCCAATGCCTGACAACCCTTTCAATAAAGAAGTTTTTCCTAATGACTAACCTAAACTTCCCTTGGTGTGACTTGAAACTATTTCCTCTTGTCCTATCACTTGTTACTTGTGAGAAGAGATAAAAATCCACCTGTCCATGATCTCCCTTCAGGTAGTTGTAGACAACAATAAGGTCTCCCCTCAGCCTCCTCTTCTTCAGACCAAATGGTCCCAACTCCCTCAACAAGGCTTGTTTGGCATCTCAGAATCATTAAAAGCTTGAAGATGTCCAGAAGACAGATTGGTAGTAGGTGTCCTTCTGGAGCAGGTCCAATGAAAACACTGCAGTTTTGCAGTGGTAGAATGACACTGCTGATGTAAATGCTGAAAATCAATGTAGATTATTGGAACTGTAGCATGATGTGGCAGTTCAGATACAGGTAAACATCTTTCCTAGGTGAGAAGACTGTTTTGAAAACTGTGAGGTGGCTGAGTTAACTGAAGAGTAGTTTGTGAGATTTGCAGTTATTCAGACTGAGGACACAGGAGACCTGCAAGGACGACCAATACGCCTAATCAACAGTGCACATGGCAAATACTTTCTGTTTTGGTGTCAGCTGGCTGACAGCTCTCAAGCTCTACTTTACAGTGTGAATCATAATGCTGGATGAGGATTAGAGCACACAGCACCCCCACATTTGCCTTTAAGTTCAGTTTGTTTGTATTGGCACTGGGTACAACTGGGGCAGTCTTCAGCCTGCAAAGGCTACCAATAGCAAATTGTTCTTATCCAACAGCTGAAAAAACTACATTAAATTACCCCAAGGTTCTTATCCACCCTGAGTTACAGCTGTCAACAGCAAAGTATTTGCTAGTTTGTGTGAGACTGTAACATAGAAAATTTCGTCTGCCCCACAGTTTAGCAGCATCATTGTGCTGTCTCCAGGCAGTGTTTGCAACAGCCGTGAGACACAGTTTGGCATCTGCTGACCTTTCAATATTTATCTTTTCAAGAACCATTATAAAATGTGGTTTACTGTACAGATACTTGTCTTAAAGTGTTTTGGCAGCATTCTCAGTGATCCCAGAGGGAAGAGCAGCTAGGACTTGTTCTCCTGCTCTGAGCCAGCTGTCCGCTGGGCTGACCAGGGGTGTAGCTGTGGGTACTTTGGCACTGCACCACAATGTGCAAGTGAAGATGTGGACTGGATTACAGGATCCAGTTCTGGAGTCTCCAGTATAGAAAAGACATGCAACTCTTGGAGTAAGCCTAGAGGAGGGCCACAAGTGTGATCAGAGGGCTGGAGCACCTCTCCTATGAAGACATGCTAAGCAATTTGGACTGTTCAGCCTGGAGAAGGCAGCCATCCAGTCCTTGAAAGGGGCTCACCAGAAAGCTGGAGAGGGACTTTTTATGAGTGACTCTAGTGATAGGACATGGGGAAATGGCTTAAAACTAAAAAGAAGGTAGATTTGAATTCCTCACTATGGGGGTGGTGCTTGCCCAGGGATGTTGTGGATGACCCCTCTCTAGAAGTGTTCAAGGCCAGGTGAGATGGAGCTCTGGGCAATCTGCGCTGGTGAGAGGTGTCCCTGCTCATGGCAGAGGAATTGGAACTAGATGATCTCTGAGCTCCCTTCTAACCTAAACCATTCTACATTTCTTGTCCTTGGCTGCTTGGAAACGTTTGGCATAGACCCTCATAATATAGTAGTCCAAGAGTCACACAACAGTGCTGCATCAGGGCTGGTGATGGCTGGATGAAGATGAAAGTATTTCTAGGTAGATGCTGAACTGGCATGTGTCTGATGTACAGCCATCTTGCTTGCAGGCTATGGGAGTAAACAGGGGAGGGCAATCACACTTGAGCTAATCTCAGACATTCAGCAGATACATCTACGTCTGACCTCATCATCCTGGGTGCTTTTACAGTTAATAGAGAGAAGTGAGCAAGGTGTCTCTCATACTATGACCAAAATAAAGTTATTGTCCCATTTCTGTCAGGGGTGTATAGACAAAACCTGTGGTGACAAAATCAAACCAAGATTTTTTGCAAACAGACTTTGGTTCTTAGTCCAAAGTGGGTGAGGAGAGATGGTGTAGATTATAGAGGAGAGGAGTACTGAAGTGCTAGTGAAAAAATTGGCTTGAGGTACTTTGATGACATCTCCGATGGTCATTTCTGACATATCATCTGGACACAACTTTGCCTGAGTCTCACGTATTTCAGCCATATGATGTCTTTTGCATATCTTTGGGGAAGTCTTGTATCTTACCATCTTCTCTGTTTTTCCTAAGCATTGAGCTGAGACACAGGGAAGCAGCTGATGCACGAGTGCAGTTTGCCTCTGCAAGGTTGGTCAGCAGCACCTGATTGCTCCTACAAATCTGGAGCAAGCAACTAGCTGTAGGATCTTATGAGCTTTAAACAGCTCCATCCTATGGCTATTCACACCCTTTTGTCAGTCAGCTGTTGCTGTCCCTCCATGACTGGTGAAATATGCTGAAAGCTTTCTGTGCATTTCCAAACATGTAAAGAGACCAGTCTTCAGGAAATGTGTTTTAAAGCATGAAAAAAAGTTCAAAATTAACACAGTCTTTTTCCTCCTAATTGTAACTGAATCACCATCCCTGGATATATTTAAAACTTGTGTAGAGATGCAGCTTAAGGACATGGCTTAGTGGTGGGCTTGGTAAAGTTAAGTTGGCAGTTGGACTCAATGATCTTAAATGCCTTTTCCAACCTAATCAGTTCTATGACTTTATGATACTGCGATACACAAATGCAGACAAATACAGTAATTGTTACAGTCTCCCTTTATCTGCAACAGGAGACTTTGCTTTAAGGCCCTATTATTTTCTCCAACAAAGCTACCAAAACTTATTTCAGTTTAAATAATACCGTAGGCATTTACTGACTATGATAATCAGAACATTTAAAATGCACATTAAGTCTTAAAATTAAAAAATCCCTCATTATTTTAAAGCAAATCGTAATATAACTTTCCATCACTGAAGGAAAAGTAGCATAAGGAAAGACATATGGTCATCATGTAGTGGGGAAAAGACAGGATTGAAAGAAATCTATTTCTAAAGCCAACTAATGCTTTTTGTCTGTTCTCAATGTCATCTAGTGATAGAACAAGGAGCAATGGGTGCATGCTGGAACGTAGGAGGTTCCATATGAGTGTGAGAAGGAACTTCTTCATGGTGAGGGTGACAGAGCACTGGAACAGGCTGCCCAGGGGGGTTGTGGAGTCTCCTTCTCTTGAGATGTTTCAAACCCACCTGGATATGTTCCTGTACGCCTTGGTCTAGGTGATCCTGCTGTGGCGGGGGGATTGGACTAGATGATGTTTCAAGGTCCTTTCCAATCCCTAATGATTCTGTGATTCTGTGATCTGGGCATGAGGTGGTTTCAAGCTGCACCATCTCTAAACAAATTACTTGCGAGTTGCCTGGTGGCTCTAAGAGCAGAGTTGATGGTACAGCCACTGGAATCAATATTTTGGACAGCACAATTAATTCATTGCTCCCCTCCTGTGGGTGGAAAGGAAGTTTCAAGTGCGATTCAAGTGTACAGATGGGTCAGAGTTGCTTTGGGAGCTGCAGTAGGCAACAGCATGAGCCCAGAGGGAGCTGTGGTTGTGCTGTGTGGAGATACTTCAGGAGAAGGTACTGTGGTATTTAAACAGTGACAGGTTCAGAGATGAGTCGTGAAGCAGAGCTGGTATTTTATCCGTGGCCATATCTGTGAATGGTTTTCTGATGTGAGGATCCTATTTCCACTCACTTTTTGTTCTATTTAGTTTTAGATAAACAGGACAAAATCAGTAAAACTAATGTTTCTGGGGCACTATTACAGGTTTGATGATCTTCCTTTCAAAAACGCTGCTACACAGTCCTGCAGAGTTGCTCCTGCTCTCACAGAATCACAGAACATTAGGGGTTAGAAGGGACCTCAAAAGATCATCTAGTCCAACCGGGGAGAATTAATCAAGAGTTAACTTCTGGCTCTGCTTCTGTAGGAAAGTGTGAGGGGACCGTTTGCTGCTGTTGGTCAGCAGGTCTCTGAATCTCATCTTGCACGTCTTTTTGCCAAGACACGATGTGTCACTTGTGTGATGGACACTGCAAGCACAGTGAGTGTTTGGGAGTGCAGGGCAGTTTATCCACTGGCACGAACTTCAAAGAGAAAGGAGAGCGCCCCACGTGTGGCAATGGACAGGATTTTCACTGTTCCGAGTTTAATTCTCTCAGCGTCCCTGGATGCAGTAAGCAAAAGTCGGCTGAAATTTGTCCAATAAATAGAATCCTTCACACAAAATGTATTTTGATCCAAAATGTTCTCTCCTACCCCAAAGACGGCCAGCGACCCAAGCAGCCCCTCCAGCCCTACATAATCTATAACGGCCTGGTGGCGGCTTTGTCTTCCCTTGATGGAAAGAGCTAAGTTTGAGAGAAGACAGATCCTTGTCCCAAGGAAAGTACTTCTGATGTTAGACACAGAGGCTGCTTTAGGAAGATGCATGTTGAGGGCTGTTAATGCTGGAGAGGGAACTGACTCATCCCATCATCAATTCTGCTCTTCTGCCAGGACAGCACAAAACATCTTTTATCATCACGCCCTCTTCCTTGGTTTCTTTTTATAAAGGGGTTTAAGACTCTGCAGTGTTCTGCTCTTCCGCTCTTCCAGCCTGTTGCTGGTCTCTGGCTGGTGGCTCCCGTTTGGGGCGATGGAGCCCATGTTTGCCCTGGGCAGGAGGACTCTTCCCGTCCGGGCGTTCTCAAGAACAAACCAGAGGGTGAACGTCTTGGCTTCTGCTTTTCTCTCCTTGTGCTGAGCCGCACACGTACCCTTTAGCTGTAAGAAAAGCAAGCTGTCCCATCTGAGCCCTTTTTTTCCCTTCTGCTTGCCTTAATCCCCCCGCTCCCTTTGTTGCGGAACGCGCTGTTTATCTTAGCGGGGACAGCGAGAACACTCTGGCCGCGTAATTGCCACGAAGGCTACAGCGTGGTCCAGACGATACCAGTTTGCAATTATATTTCTCTGGAACATGCCAACAACAAGCGGCTGCTGGGAGAGCTGAAATTGCTGCTTTTTTCCTGCTCACATCTGCACTTGATTTTCAATCAAGAGCTGGTTGGGGAAAAGCCAACTAATCTACAGCGCTTAGGGGGTTTTTTGGTTTGTTTTTAGGAGGCTGGTTTGAGCCAAGTTTAGTACCATAGAACCAGACTTTAATAGACACTTTTTTCCCCCGAATTAGAAGCACTTTTGGATCTAGACTATTTCAAATGGATCTTATGGGAAAATGTTTCTTGACCGTTGTTTCTTGGTATCTCACATGTGACTGCCGTGAAAGGCCAAGCCCTTGCTGTGCCAGGTGCACACGGCAGGATGGCAGATACCCCGTACCCAGGCCCTTGTGGTGCCAGGGATGCTGCTGGGGTGATGGGTGCCTCCAGCTCTGGAGTCAGGGAATCAGAAATGCTTCACTTCTGTGAACACCAGGATCTCCACAGGTTTTGCATGAAACTTCTGGCATTTGGTTTGGGCTGCTGTCACATCCTCATCTGTTTCGCAGCATCACAGAATTATTGAGGCTGGAAAAGACCTCTAAGGTCATCAAGCCCAGCCTATGAGCTAACGGCACCACAACCTAGACCAGAGCACTAAGTGCCACATCCAGTCTGTCCTCAAATTCCTCTGGGGATGGGGACTCTACCACATCCCTGGGCAGTCCATTCCAGCACCCGGTCACCCGTTCCCTGAGGAAGGGCTTCTGAGCTGCTGTGGTAGGAAATTGGTTTTGTCCTGAAGATACTTGAAAACAAGAAAATTCAAAGAAACTGGAAAAGGATTCATCTGTGATTCAACCATCTTAAGCTTTGGAGAACAAAAAGAGGTCTCAGATCACAGAGGTTTTTGCTTATTTATGGTAATTTCTCAGTGGATTTCAGTAACAGTAATCACTGACCTGGGACTAGAGGAGGACTTCTAGCATCTCTTGCTGGTCTTCATTTGATCAAGGCTCAGTGTGGTGCATAACACACTGTTAATATAATTTGTTTAATCTGAGCATACAGTTGCTATTGAAATGTGCTGAACTAACATCCCTCTGAAACCACAGTTTGTTCTTAACGTGGGGGGCACTGGCTGGGGGCACCAGCTGGGTGAGAAGAGAGCAAATTAATCGTACTGGCAAAAAACCAGAGAGGTAAAAGCAGCTCCTAGGACACAGCAGCAGTACCGTGAGCTGCTATCACCCTGCGCTCTGTGCTCTCTGGCTGTATCTTAATCTGTGTTAGTGCTAAATCAGTGCAAAACATCTACCTCAGTCAGCCTGTTTGTACTTTACACCCTCTGTGACTGTATCAGTGGGACACTGAGGGTCCAAGGCACTTTGTGAGAGCCCATCAGATACCATGGTGAGACCTCTGAGCCTGTGCAGACATTGTAACGTGGCGTGAGATGGGGAACGGGACAGTGTTTGGGACCTGAGGGAGGGTCCCTTCTGCCTGACCCTGCCCTGCCCTGCCACCCCAGGCTGCTCAGACACCCTTCAGCTCCCTCTGGCCCCAGCTTTTCCATAGGAGGAATCTGACTCTTCAGCCTGTAGAAGGTTTTTGGGGTTTATTGTTTTATCTGTATTTTATCTGTAGCTGGCCATTTTTGGGGTGAAGGTGTAAGGTTTAGTGATGACAATGCACGAGCCACATCCATCCCTCCTGCCTTCCTCCACTCGTGGGCACGATGTGCTTGCTGCAGTAGCTGAAAACACCAAGTGACTCTGTGTTTGTCGGGCAAAGGACAACCTTCAGCAGTCCGTGCTTTCCTCTGCTGTATGGCAAGAGCTTGAAAGGTCTCCTAATTATGAGCAGCACTAAAATCCATCGTTGTTTTGCGGGTCGTTGTCTTTTAGCCGGTGAAGATACTAAATACAGTCTTCATACAGAAACCTGCTGCTGTTTCACCTACCTGCTGTTTCCTGGCTTAGTCCCAGCGGACTGGATGCTGAAAAACACGTTGCAGTTGGAGGCTGGCCGTGCGGCTGCCGTGTTTGTCTTTCGCCAGCCATCTGATGCGAGCTGGCAGCGCTCTGTGCGGGGTGTTAAACGCCGAGGGGAGCGGGTTGTGCCAGCAGAGGCTGCCAGCAGCAGGGTCCGTGTGTGCGCTCAGGGCTGACACTGTCCCGCAAAGCGACAGGCACCTCTCCGCCTCGCGCAGAAGGTCGGACGCACAGATATTTACATCTCCACCTGCTTCAGCCTCTGGTGGGCATTTTTACAGAGCTTGGCTAGCTCAGTCTGTCTTCTGCAGCGTGCAGGGAGTCATCCGGTGCTGCCTGCCCTGCGGCACCTGGAACTCTTGCCACCAGCAATGTATGCACTCACCTGAGTGTGTGACGATGTAGGGTGAGCACTTTTAGAGTCTGAAGTTTCCTTCCTTGCTCCTTTCTTCTTGGCCTTCAGAAGATGTTGGGGGGGGGTGGTGCATGTTTGGTTTTCTTCTTTTTTCTAGAAGGAAGGAAGGAAAAGCATTGAACTTCTGTTTACCTCACTTTGTTTGAACAGAGCCCTGTGTGTTCACCTTCCTCCGCACAATGAAACCCTGTACAGTGCAAACTGGCTACGCGGGTCCTTATTCAGGGTCATTCATCACCACGGCACAGCCTCACGCATACATGGCAGATTTACACCAGCGAAACTGGGGAGGAAAACAAAAGGCCCATGATCTGAAGGGAAGGCTGGCATTATTTATGAACCGTCAGTAACTCTTTGAGGACTAGATGAAGACCTAATCAGCCTTGCTCTGCAAAGGTGCTGCTGGCAGGGTGACACCGCCCATCGCTGCGGCGAGGACAAGGCATGCCGTGGTGTGTCGTGCCATTTGGTTCACTGGGCTCTCCCCTTCAGAAGAAGGGAAGGTAATTCCAAGGGTGAGTTCAGACAGTAAAATGAGTTAAAAGATGTGGTGTGCTCATTGCAATTGCTTATTTGAAGCCTCAAAACCTTCACCAGGCCAGGAAGCCACTGTGATAATTTCAGATCCCTCTTTGCTCATTCTGTGAAAGGAAAATAAACGCCAGCAAGCATCAGAGGGGATGCAGAGATGAAGAGAGAATGTGAGTCTTGGAGTGAGCAGTGCATCCTCCGTGAAAGGCTCAAGTTTCTATCTTCCCTTCTGTCTCTTTGCTGAATTTCACTGAGGGTCCAGCAGCAGCTCTGAAGTCATTGCCCAGGAGCCCAAACCCATAAGCCAGGCTCAGGCTCAGCCATCCTTAGGATGCTGCTGGCCTGGGCACAGGCTGGCACCAGCTGCTCATTCACAAATTCTCAGCTTTGTCAGGGCGCTGGCACTGCAACGAGGATCACCCCAACAGCCAATTGTGAGCTCATGAGGAATCCTTCTCCCACTCCGTGTATCCTGGTGGTTTTTGTTAAAGGAGAAATTGCATCTCTTGGCTGTGGTCGAGAGGAGAGTTGTTCTGGTTTCCAAGGCATTGCTTTTCGGTGAGTGTCTCCAGCTGCTGCACTCCTCCTCACTCAGGGCACTGACTCATGCTTTTTGCCATCACAATAAGTCTGTTTTCATAAACAAAATTAAGCGTGCTGTGTTTATTCATTAGGGAGATTTGAAGACTCTCAGCACTGAAGAAATATGCTTCGTAGGATGAACTTGCCTCCCTCTTCCCCCTTTTTTCTCTTTTAGCAGCTAAGGTTAAGCAAAAGGTCTGGGGAAACACCGGTCAGTGCCATCAGTGTGCTGAGTCTGTGCCTCCTGCTGCGCAGCACCAGGACTGAGGAGACAGTACTGACGGCACATCTCAGTGCTCTAGGGAGGGGTACTAATCTTGCACTAAGATGATCAGGAATAAATGTCACAGGTTACTGGATGGAGCTTTAAATGATGCTTCAGGTGAACACAGAACAGATGAGGGGTCCTTACCTGACAGCCAGAGAGAGAAGCTTGTCTGGCAGATGGATCGCTCTGTGCCAGCGGATCTCTTATGGATGGATTTGGGTAGGACTGGTCCTGGGCATGGTTGTCCAATTCCCCAGAGCCACTGTGGACAGCCAGCTCTGCTGTACTCTCTGTTATGTCTGTCTCATCCCCAGCCTCCTTTCCCCAGTGAGAACATAGGGAGCAGCAAGGGAAGTGGGTACATTGACCCGGCGCGATGTCAGCGTACATGAAGCTTAATCCCAGCCTCTACAACAGCCAGATCTGGCTCTCAACACCGATTAATAAAACACTCTTATTACAGGGTGGGGAATATGCCTTGAATTTCTACTCATAATGACTTCTTTTTTAGTGTGCAAATCCTGTGCCCAGCGAAGAGGAAATCCGCTTGTCCAAGGTCCTCTGGCCATTCTTGAAACCCCACTTTCTACCGCCTGCCGTAAGTGAAGGGAATCCCTTTCCTTTGTGCTGTAGAGGGGTCCCTGAATCAGAAATAAAGGCCAGCAGAACAATAGGGTGGTGTTTCTCCTTCCAGAACACCAGGTGTCCTGTGTCAACAACAATGTCAGCGTGACCTGTGGTTTCCGTGCCAGACAGTTCTGTGGGCTTTGGGTGCAGCGGTTGCTCCCTTTCCAGCGAGCCAGCCCTCATCTGCTGGCACCCAGACAGTAGGACATGTGGGCAACCACCTCAGACTCCATGAAGTTGGGGGAATCAGGAGCATACGCTGATCCAGGCTCAGGCTTCTGATAACTGGATTTTGTCCCCAGTTACCACCTCAGTTGCTGGAGCTAGACTTTGGATAAGTCCCCGTGCCTCAGTTTCGCCATCTCTACAAACAAGGGTATAATATTTTACTCAGAAGGTAGTGCTGTGTGTCTGACAAAACACTGGATAAAACTAAGGAATGTTTAACTGCTGAATTTTGGAACGTTTTCATCTCTGTCACTGACAGTGAACATAGAGGTTCTTCCGGCTTGGGGTCCCATGTGGAAAACTGGGTTCCCTGGTATGTGGAGCAGTGTACGGGCTAGAAAAGCACTTTGTCTTCAAAAGCATAACCAGATGGACTGTCCTGCTAAACAGTCACGAGCATGTAGCTGTGCCTAATGCTTCCAAGGTGACATCTTGGCCTGCGTTGGTGTGGCTACATGCACTCTTCCACCACCCTGCTATTTCTGTTGCTCTTGGATTACTTCACCGCTGAAGAACGCTCTGGGCAGTGATGGGCAGGGTGAAGGGTAAGTGTCATTTTCAGTTCCTGCCAGGTCAGTCCCCACCTCTGGTTGCTTAGGAAACACCTGACAAATTTATCTCATGCTGATGTGAATTGACCTCTTCACCACCTTCAGGCAGTTCTACTCCTCAACCCCTACCTTCTCCTGAGAAACAAAGCCAATGAGCCACCACTGGCTGATGCTCTTTGCAGACTAGAGGTGTGTGGGTCTTGAGGGACTCTAACACCTTCTGTAAGAAGTCCTGGCTTGTTTCAAATCTGTGTATTTCAGAAACTACAAAACCGTCCCCACGGACACAGGTGGGATCTCACCAAACATGTGATGGTCTCCAAGTCTACAAATGACTCTTCACTGGTATTAGGGATAGGTTCAAAGGTGTCATCCAGACAAAGCTTCTGGGTGCCTTGGAGTATCTAAAAAGTCAAAGTCAAGCTCAACACTGCGTATCACATATTTGAACCAAAATTTGTCACCCAGGTTTGGAAGAGGGAGAAGCCTTGTGGTTATTTCTGTCTCCATATCTTTTTCCTACCGAATCTTTACGCTCATCAGGAAAACAACCCAAATAAAACAAACCACCCCAAAACACCCTTGTCCACAGACTTTCTTTCATCTATCAAATCCTTCTTCCCTCCTTAAGTTTTCCTGATAGTGACATCACTATGAATAAGAAAAATGAGGCAGCTGCACCGTTGTCTTTAGTCTTGTTTCAGAGGGCTTCAGGTTGGCCGGCAACAGCTGGGTTTGTCTGCTATGACTTTAGGGAAGTGGATTAGTCCTGGTCTGTATCCAACACAAAATGGATCTTGTGCACATGTATCTCCTTAGTTAAAAAACTAAGCTTAGCTTAACCTGTTTCTAAAGAATGGAGGGATGATCAAAGCAGTAGTTAGCAGTAGTTAGTAGTTACCATCAGGTGTCCACTTTGCTCTGGAGCCCGTGGCGGCCCCAGCTGGCTGGTTGTCTGCTCTTTGCCAGGTGGGCTTGGGGCAGTTTTCCCAGCGGGGAAGTGGGGTGACAGGCTCTTGGAGACTAAATGGGGAATGTGCACTTTTGGGAAGCAAAGCAAAAGGTGTGGAGCCATCACAGCGGCTGTGCCAGCACTGGTTTAATGCAGAGCTGCTGGGATTAATAGAAAAATCGTGATCTCCGATCAGCCCTCGCTGCCTGGTGCATGAAACACGGTGGTAGAGGTCAGCCCAGCAAAACTCCCTGCTTCCATACGAGGGAACTAGGCAGCACCAGGTGAACCAAGCTGCATGGAAGACTGGGAAAACAAAGTTTTCCAGAAAAAACAGATTTTGCAATCATGAGACACTTCCTAGTCTTGGTGTAGCCCTTCAAGAGATGGCTGGGACATCCCGGAGGGGAGGGTGAGGGTGTCTGCCTGCCTGGGTCTTGGTCTTGAAAAGGCCAAGTCACCCTATGCCTGGAGAAGCGGCTGTGTGCGTCTGCCTGTCTGTCTGTGGAGGGGGGTGACTGCTGTGCCCGGCAGTGCTCCTCACTGTCTTTTGCTGTCAGACTGGCGAGGATCAGGAGAAGCAGCAAACTCCTGTGCAAGGAAACGCAGCCCCATCCCAGGTCAGCAAGGCGATGTGCGAGGGTGTGTGGTGCAAGGATGGGTGTGCTGCGGGATGCTGTGGGGGTGCACCATTGCTGCTGCTGCGGGGACCCTGTCTCCCTCTCCACTCACTGCTGGGAAGTGTGTCTGCAGCCTGCAGCCTAGAGGGAGCAGTGACCTTGTGAGGAAAAGTATTACACAGCCCGTGCCCACACAGCGGGCTAGAAAATGCCAGACACATGGGCACGGTTCAGTTACTTTTATTCCTTCCATTTATTTCCTACATTAAACGTTCTTTTTAAAGGTAAGCGAAGCTGATGTGGTGTCTTGCAGTAACCCTGCCGGCTACCTAACCAGCATAAATCCTGATTTATAGAAGCGCTTGAGTTTAGAACGGGGTGAAAAAAAGCACGAGGTAAGAAAGTCACTAACGTTAGACTGAGTTAGTCCCTGCAGACTTCGACTCAAAAAAGAGCTGAGGTCTCTCCTCACCTTTTCCTTTAGCGAAGGAAATATCTGTGTGGCTCAGATCTCAGTGGCTCGTTCCCGCGAAGAGAATCAGGCAGCTGAGGTGGCTTCCACGACGCTTCATGCCTTTCCGTAAGGTTATGTAAAGGGTTCAGGAAAACTTTGCTCAGGCCAGCTTAAACCTTCAGGACTATTTGTCTCACCAGTGATCCAGCCTGACCAAGTGTTGGTCTATGAAGAGGAGCAGGGTCAAAGCTGAGACATCAGCATCACCCTCAGGAAAGGGCGTCATTCCAGGAAGCTTCTCTGTGACTGAATTGTAGCCAGTGGCAGAGGAAATACAGAGGTGCCCATCACTGCCATGGCCATGGGGCTATGGCCAGCCTGTCACTCTGCGGTGCCCTGTCCCACACCTGAGCAGAGGGCTGTGCTGCTGTTGTGCTGGAAAATATTTCATTCCAGTTTGGGATGGGGAAAGTTTGCTGGTAGCTGCATGGCACAGCCGTCCTTCCTGTAGCCACTTCCAGAGACTGTATGAAAGTCCGGCTCCTTGACCATGCTGATGCCACGTGGTCATCAGCACTGGCTTCTCATCCTTCCCCAGCCAGGTTGTAACTTCTCTTTTGACCAGAACAGGTGTGGTTTTGGTGTATAAAGGGCAGTGCTAGAGCAAGGGCTTCAGACACTTCAGTACAGTTTAAGGCAAACTTTGCAAGGGATCAGGCAGTAAGAAGTGAGCAGGTCTGTTGTCATAAATTTGTGTGATGTCCCTCACACAGGTACTTCTGGAACTTTGATGGCTTTTCACAGACTCACAGAACACTAGGGACTGGAAGGGACTTTGAGAGATCATCCAGTCCAATTCCCCCGCCACAGCAGGACCACCTAGATCAAGTCAAACATGAACGTGTCCAGGTGGGTTTTAAACGTCTCCAGAGAAGGAGACTCCACAACACCCCTGGGCAGCCCCTTCCAATGCTCTGTCACCCTCACTGTGATGAAGTTCCTTCTCATATTTATGTGGAACCTTCTGTGTTCCAACTCACACCCACTGCCCCTTGTCCTATCATTAGATGACACTGAGCAGAGCCTGGGCTCCATGCTCCTGACACCCACCCTTCACATATTTATAAACATTAATGAGGTCATCCCTCAGTCTCTTCTCCAAGATAAACAGACCCAGCTCCCTCAGCCTTTCCTCAGAAGGGAGATGCTCCATCATCTTTGTGACTCTGCGCTGGACTCGCTCAAATAGCTCTGTGTCCTTCTTGAACTGAGGGGCCCAGAACTGGACACAAGATTCCAGATGTGGTCTCACCAGTGCAGAGTAGAGGGGGAGGAGAACCTGCTAACCACCCTCCTTCTGATCCACCCCAGACACCATTGGCCTTCTTGGCCACAAGGGCACATTGCTGGCTCCTAGTCATCCTGCTGTCCTAATGCTTTGAGTTCAGTTGGTGTGAAAAATTAAGTCACACAGGGTTGTGACAATTTCTGATGAGGCAAGAAAATATAAACTAGGGGGAGGAAGCACATAGCTGGCCAAAAAGGTCATTGATGTTGTCTGTCAAAGCTAATAACAATCAACTTTGCCTCCTTCTGCGATTACTCCTGGACTGTCATTAAGGGCTCACCACAAACACCGCAGCGTTCAGCTCTGTTGGGCTCTGCCAGGACGCAGGCTGTAAGATTTTCCCCTCGGCTGTGCTGCTGCTATGCTGATGCTCCCACCAAGGACTGGTGGGGGCATGTCGGTGCAGGCAGTCACTGTGGCTATGCTGGAAGGAGGTTTCCAAATGCTGATGTCCTAATCCACTCTCACATTGAGCAGTATTTTGAAACAGGAATTTTTAGTTGCTGCTCTCAGCTAGAGGTGGATGAAGTGGACTGCTCTGGGGCGTGCTGGGGGCACCTTTAAGTCAGATTTCATAGAATCGTTTAGAGTGAGAAAGACCTTCAAGATCACTAAGTCCAACCAACACACTAATTCTACCAAGCCCACCACTATACCATGTCTTTGAGTACTATACGACCATACCTATATGACTTTTGAGCAGCCTCACAGCACTGGAGGAGAGGGCTCAGGGCAGCAGTGGGGCGGCACCCTGCATGCAGACAGTGCTGACCTGGCTGTGTCTCACCTCTGCCAAAGACAGAGACACAGGATACATCCAGTGTCATGCCCAGAAGCTGAGGAAGGATGCCATGGCTTCTTACTGCACTACCTCAAGCCCAAGGTGCAGCCCAGCCCTTAGAGCACTTGATTTCAGCTACATTTTCAGCCCTACTACCTACTGAATGAAGAGCTGCCTTCGTTCAGTCTGCTGAATCTAGAAGGCACTGAATCCATCCATTGAATAAAAGGCTCTGCTGGTGCCTGGGTTTGGCAAAGTCATAGCTACCGCCAGTCTCTCCCCATCTCCCCCTGCCCCTAGAAGCTTAAGTGGTTTCTCACAACCTCAGCAATGTTGCTGAGCAGGCAGTCGTGCCCTTCAGCTTAGTAAGAGCTCAAATCCTGCTCTGTGGCTTCCCTTGCCCTAAACAAAAAATAATTCCTAGCTCCTCTACGACACGAGTTCACTGAGACGGGAGCTGTTGGCAGGAGCAGACAAACTAAGGCTCAGCAGTGAGCAGTGACAGGAGCAATAGGGACTGTTGCATCAGGAGCTAATAGTGCCTGCAAAGACCCCCCCCTCCGCAACTTGAGTGGCCACCTGAGCGAGCCAGTGATGATCTAGTCAGCAAAGAATGATGGTATGAAGCTGAAGGAAAGGCAGCTTCTTATAGAGAGTAAATTACATTTGTATTTAAAAAACCCCCAAACTTGTAAATGGCGTATTTACACAACGGAGCACGCGAGCAAGAGGCTTCTCACACAAAATCCAGATGTTCATTACAAATGAGAATTTTTCTTCATTGCTGCTACCATGAAAAGTAAAACTGGGGAGGCGGGGTGTGGGGGGTGTGAGGAGATCAGCTGTGCTGAAGGGTTATAAAGGAGCGAGTTAAGTCTACAAAATCCAGAAAATTTCCCGTTAAGACTAAGAACCTGGGGTGCTCTTTGTAGTCTTTCAATTTGGACCCAAGATACAAATTAAAGCCAGAGTATCAGATCAGGTGCTCAAGTTCTCAGCCCTCAGTGGTGGAATCTCCAGTTTAAGTTACTTAAATTTCCCTGAATTGCTGAATAAAGCCACAATCCTGCAGCCATGTATTTGCTCGTCGTACAATGTTCTCTCCTAGGCAGTAACAGCTTCTTTGTTGGCGAAGCCTGTCTGGTTTACGAGCTTCCCAGCCTTTGTACAGTTGTACTGGGAGTTAAGAACTTCCACATGGCGCTTGCTCTGAGGCTTTTGTGAATAAGCAAAGCAAAGTGCCTGCTCTACGTCCAACAAATGCATCAAAGACGGTTTCAATTCTTTGTTTTCAAACACCAAGGATAATATTGATCTTTGTTAAGGTAAATGTATTTAATTGTACACTGTATAAACACGGCTCCTACTGAGCCATAATGTGCTCTGGGCTTTCCTCCAGCACAGCAGTATGAAAATGCAGCTTTTAGTGTCTCCAGTAGAGAAATGCAGAGTTCAGATTTTAGATGAACAAAAATTAAATCCTGTAAGAATCCCAAAACATTCCCAGTCTCTAAAAAACATAGATTGATGCAGAAGGACATTTGCACAGGTGGAAATTAATGTTTTCTTAGGGTCAAGAGTCTGGGGTACCTGTTATCTGGACTGTTTAGTGCTTTTCATTGTGGTGATGCCGGTGCAAATCGAAAATTAAATGAGGGTAATAAAATTCTCTTGTTGTCACAAGAGAAAATGACAACATTTACAAAACTGAATCACAGAACATTGGGGATTGCAAGGGACCTTGAAAAATCATCTAGTCCAATCCCCCTGCCAGAGCAGGACCACCTAGACCAAGTCACACAGGGACCCCAAGCAGGTTTTAAACTTCTCCAGAGGAGGAGACTCCACAACCCGCCCTGGGCAGCCTGTTCAGTTATCTCACCTACAGAAAGTGATGGGGATCTTGATGCAAAGGGGCACTAGATGTCTCATCAATGATGCCGTGCTCCGTAGGCTCAGGTGTTAAGCACATCCCATGTGTGAGTATTTAGGAGAGCAATGAGGACAAGAAAACAATCAAGTGCGTGACCCACCCACTTGCTATTGCCTTATCAAAGGCACTAAAGGTATTTAAGAAGAGACCAAACACGCATGTGGCAGATGATAGCCTTTCATTTATTGCTAAACTACCATAGTACAGGCACTATATAAAAATATTTTACAGATAGCAAAACAAATCATTACATTGGAGGTTAACAATGTTGTTGAAGGAATGTGAATGACATAAAACCTTTTACAATTCTTAAAGTCAGGCTTTTGAACAAATGGTTGCATTAGAAAGACATCTGTCAGGATGATTTGAGTGACTATTGCTCACTCCTGTCTATTAACATTTGGTTTCACCTGAACACACAGGGTAGGGCTTCATCGAGGAGGCTGGGACATCAGTGAGGGGGAGAATCACCTGGTGATTACACTCACTCACACGCACTCACACACACAAATATGGAAATCCTAATTAGGCCACCTTGATGAAGACTGAACTGTACCTTGGTTCTCTGCTCCCATATTTCACATGACTTGTGCAGGAAAGTACTGCTCAGCATCACTAAAATGATGGCAGTTTAAACATGGAAATCCCTGATCACTCCAACACCACATCTGTGGATTTCTGAACTTTGACAAACACATAAATCACGGTTCATCTCTGTGAGTCAGTTATTCTGCATCTTTCTCCCCAGTTTTGCTGTTTCATGACAGTCGCTGAAGAGAAACTCAAACTCCTAACTTTTTTCCAGATAAGCATTCGTTTGCAGCCTGTGTGATCTGTACAGTACCGGCACCTTCATTGGAAATTTATTGCAGTGTGGAGCAGGTGCCAATGATAATCGCTGAACAAACCTTACACAGCCCACAGCGGATCAGATACTGACTGTCGGGAAACAAATCGCTGTCAGCTGTCACCCAGGAATGATAGAGAGTAGCAGACATTAACAAAGACAGATGTCAATCTTATGTCAAACATTAAAAAAGGTGGATCAATCATTCAGATCTGAGATGAATAAAGAATTGTAACTTTCCACATGTGATGGGAGGCAGGTGCCTTACGTTTACAGGTAAGAAATCACTGCAATGTAAACGATGAGGAAAACAGCTGATTGCTGGAGAATTTGCAATTCACCTGGTCTAAACCTGATACTGATGTCACTCCCTATTGCACAGGAACACGTAATAGAAGTAAGTAAACAAACACTCAGAATTGCAGATAATCTGCATCATCAGATGATTTTTAAGTGGTGCAAAACTTATAAAGATCTGGATCAGTTGAAGATCTGCAATCAAGACAGTTGTGTTTCCCCTGAATCCCATCTGGTAGATAACTGTTCTCTACAAAGTAGAGGAATCAGGATCATAGGATCATAGGATGTTAGGGGTTGGAAGGGACCCAAAGAGATCATCGAGTCCAACCCCCCTGCCAGAGCAGGACAAAACTATCTAACACAGATCACAGAGGAACATATCCAAGCGGGCCTTGAAAGTCCCCAGAGAAGGAGACTCCACGACCCCCAGGATGAAATATTTAGAGACATATTTTTGAATTGTTTAAAGCTGTCTTTGAAGTCTTTGGAATATGTCTTTTGTGGGGCAATAACAACTCAACAACAACAACTGCATAGAAGTCAATACACTCAGGAAATGAAAATCGATCCTTTATAAATACGATCCTTGATCCAAAAGGTGTTGCATATTTGGTCAGACAAAAAGCATAGACACTTTTTTGGTAGAGATGCGGATTACAAAATGTACTTTTAAAAAACATGCTAGCTAACTTGAGAACCCTCTTAGATATGTTGTTAAGCAGCAGCATTTTACACAATAGAGAATAACATAGTGCTGGTTTTGGAAATATTCTACATTCAGAAAACGCTGCAATTCCTACAGGGAGAAGGGAAGTGATACGTATTTACACGGATAAACAAACAAAGCAAGTGCAAAAACCATGGCTCTTCTACATTCTGTCTACCAATACAAACACATACATTGGGCACTTTCATTCCGTCACTGTTGTTCTTACGTTTTGCTCATTCTCATGGAGAAAAAAAAAACTCAGGATTTCATATTTCATTGCAAGTATCTTCACAAGCAATTGCTCTCCCAGCAAACTGTACTTCCAATACTCATAACTGACAAAAAATAAATCTTCCTGCTGTCTGCTCACTCCCATTCCACACTCAGAAAGTTTACGTGTCATCACGATGATTTTATTCTATGTACGCATACATTTGACGCAGAACTTTATAGATGCTCATCCTGTATTCGCAGCCAAAGCTTGGATGGGAAAATGGAAGTTAAAAAAATAAAAGCACACATTAAAAACAAAAAAGAGATGAACTTCTGAGTTCCAAGAAGCCCCATGCACTTTGCATGGTACAACTTTGATGGAAAACGCATTAGAGTTGTTCACCCTGTAGACAATCTATTTGGAGGCCTTTGGTACAATGGCAGGAAGGCACTGCGGTGAAACATTCAGATAACTGAGGAAAGACAGAACTTCCTCATGTGCAAGTATGGCTATCTTCCAGATAAAGTGAGAACAAATTACTCACAAAACGGTATTAACTCTTCCGAGGTTAAGCTAATGCTTCTACAGACAGAGAGCAAGTTGTGTTAAGTAACAAAATGCTAATACTGCAAAGAACCACTGCTCAGCAAGAACAGGAAATAATTTAGCCCTGTATATTTTGAAGTTCGTCAGCCTAGCTATATAATTTTAGCATACCATTATTCTTTTTAAGAAGAGACAATACATAACGCTATGTCTGAGGATACTCCTGTTCTCCGGAAATAAATACCAAGCTGTATTGTTTAACTAACCGTTGCGTGTAAAAGCAGAGAGAGTAGTATGGGCTGCCCTCGTGTAGCTGTAAATAAAACCACTACAATGTAGTCTATGTTATATACATCTCATGAACCCCCGATCCAGCAGCTGGCTTCGTGTGCCTGCATATGGCTGCCTGACTGGAGCCGGTTTCAGGATCGAGACCCAAGGTTATAATGGGCTCTGTGTGTGTGTGTGTGTGTGTGTGTGTGTTCACATACAGTCATACGTATAGACTATATCCACCTACACAGGGCTACATCATATAAATACACATGTATATGCACCCACACACACGTACGGATTACTACCTCTGCATTAACAATGTGGCAGAAGTACAGCTAATGTAAGCTTGAGTGAAGCACTTGCAGCGCTTTCATAAAAAATAATTAAAACAAATCAAAAGATCATCCTCTCTATAGCAAAGTGTCCGAAGAAACATGTAAGAGCGGTGGAAATCTTTGTCTTTTGGATAAAGAGCACATGTTTCATGGGTGCAACCCACAACGTCACTTTGACGGAGCATTGCAGGGTCTCGAGGATTTGCCCTCCTGGCTCCCTTTGAATGCTGAAAAGCCCTTGCTATGAGCCCTCATTTTTCTTGTCTGCTGTACAGTTCTGCCTTCTAGGGAAAAGAGGAGAAAGATGCCTAAACGATCAGGGAGGGGACAGTAGCAAAAAATAAGAAGAAAAGTACAGCACGGATTTTTGCCCAGGGGGGTTGTGGAGTCTCCTGCTCTGGAGACGTTTAAAACCCACCTGGACATGTTCCTGTGCAACTTGGTCCAGGTGGTCCTGCTCTGGCAGGGGGATTGGACTAGGTGATCTTTTGAGGTCCCTTCCAATCCCTAATGTTTTGTGTGACTCTGTGATCACTCCATGTCACGACCACGCATAGTGCAACTGCACACTGCAGGAGGAAGGGTGCTAGCGGATTTTGTGTGTGGTTATCTGACTTCGAGTTCAGCCATTCATCAGCACACAGAGGACTATTGAGCAGTTGCTATGGACAATCACCAAATAAGCCACAATATTTTTAGCACATCTACAGATTTCAAAAAAATGTTCAAGTTCTCCTTTGATATTCTATTTAAAATCCAACCAGATAAAAGGTTCTGACAGTCATTTAAGGATTTGGGGGCTTATTAGAAAAAAACTTCTTCTACACTTTACTGTTTTAATCATGGAAAACTAGAGGGTCGGTTTTGATTCTTTGAAGCTGCTTTTGTGAAATTCCAATGCTGTAAAACCAGGCTACATATATAGTCTGTTCTTTCACTCAGCTGCAGCAAAGAACCTCTGACAGACAATTTTCGGTCTGAGAAATTTTTCAAAACGGTTCAAAATATCAGACTACATTAAAAATCCAGAAGAGGTGTCAGGTGCTGGCAAATGGGCAGTTTTAAAGCAATCCAAAAGAGCTGTATTGAGGCATAGGAGTCAGTCACAGTACTATGAGTGCTGTTTAACAATCAGTCATTCCCCTGTGCAGAGGTAATTTCAGCTAGTCTGAGCCTCAGCTTTGTTTCTGTAACAGTCACTAACAAAAAAAGACCATTTTCCACCTCTGCAGGTGATGGGCTGAGGCTTGGCTATCTTGACATTTGTGATGGTGCAAATATGTGGAGCTCACAAAGAGCCCAGAACAAGATACCCAGTGACTTTTAGATGTTGCTGGAATGGGGTACAAGAGTCTCGTTTTGTGACAAAAGAGTTGAACTAACGGCTGCTGCCACTGGCCTCCTGCCCCCAGCACTGCCAGCAGAGCTTCCAGGGGGAAAAGCAGCCAAGACCCCAAGCTGTTATTAATGCCATCTTGGGCTGTGCAGTCAGGAAGGGCTCTGCTCACGTTCTGGATTTAGCCTTGGTTGAATCCAGAGCTAAGAGCTGCTCTTGTGAAAATCAGACTTCAGTTTAAGATACCAGATTATAGCTGAGACTTAGGTCAGGCATTCTGGAAATTCTGATACTTGTGTCTCCCACTCCTAAACCAAAGACCTTGTCGAGTTCTTAGTGGCAGAAAAATATATTATTCTTAATATTCCAGAAAATATTTTTGTCTTTGTGGACCAAGCACACACTCTGCAGGATTCTTTGCAATTGGTTCCATTGGGGAACCAATTATGGAGCTGCTTTGCTGCTCTGCTGTTTTCTTATAACCTACTGCCTGCTGTGAGCATGTGGACACACACACGCAGTGTTCAATGTGGACCAGCTACAAACAGGACAGCTTCACTGTGTTGCCTGGAACAGAGCTCAGGCTCTGTTCTCTCCAAAATACCAGCATTTCTCCTTTACCAAACCAGAAAGGACTGCTACATATTTCCTACAATACTGCAGCTCTTTTACTGTTCATTGATTGTCCACTCAGGATGCCTTTTACCACTCTGCGGCAGCACTGACACCCCAAACCATTAGGAGTGTGCTAGCTGCACGACTGCAGATGGCAGCGGTTATCTGCTGTCCCGATAAGCAAGTGCCGCTATGGTGCATTCCAACACATGAAGCAAATCGTAACAACTATGCTAACTCACATGGAAATTTAGCCTTTCCAGAAACTGCTGGTAGCTTTGCAAAGCTGAAGAGACAAGGTGAATGTAAGTAAGTGTATATTTTTTCTGGAACACATGGCTTCTGCAAGATGCAATTATTTTCCTCTGCAGATTATGTGGTTAAATGTTACGGCTGCCAAATGAGAAGTTAGGAGCCAGTAGCAGGTTCTACATGAAAAGAAACAGCAACAATTTGTTAAGAGAGAAAATACGTAGGATGTGTTCACATACTGCCTAAACAGTAATAAAGATCAATAATAAAACCGTATTCCTCTCTGGTTTAGCTGGGTTTACTTTACCTTGGGGCAGGTGTTAAGACTGCTGAACTGCACTTTGCACTGGTTCTCTGTGAGCATCTCTCCCCTTCAAATTCCTACCTAGTCTGACAAGAAAAATGAAGACGACTCCTGAATTCGGCAGACATCTACCATTTGAAACACTGATTGTGGTACTAAGTCAGCAAAAAAGGGCTTTTGATCCCAGGCTGGACAAAGGCCGAGCGAGCTTGGGTTGCCTCAGTTTCCTACAACAATAAAATCTCTCAAATGGGCTTTGAGACCTGGAGGGCAAGTCACTGTTAGTGAACCGCAACATGTCATTTTGCTTTTATGGAATATATTACTCTTTCTTCCCCCATTTCCCACCCCACCCAAATAAACACTAATATATAACCTCTCTTGCTTTGTGCGCTGCTCAGGAGTGACACATCACTTCTCCCTTATTACTAAGATCGATCGATACGTATTTTGCAGCAGGCTTGAAGAGTTTCCTCAGACAGATGCTCTGTTATATAAGAACAATATGATCTTTGGACGAAAGGAAGGGTGTCCTTCTTGATGTTTACAAAGAGAGGTGGTGAGTTGCTTAGTCAAGGCTGTCAGCTCGATGCCAATACATTGTTCCTTGCATTGAATTTGTGCCTTGAGATGAACAGTTAAGGAAGCAGGAGGTTGCAGGGGCATTGGAAGGATCTAAGAGGTCAGTTATGGAAGGATTCAGTAAAAGTTGTCTCGCAAATCTCTTCTTCTATGTCTGATTTCTGGCAGGGAGTCCAGAAAATTCCTTCCTGATAATTTCATTAACTGTGAAATACAAGAAAGAGAAAGAAACGTTAAAGCATTTTCAAAAGCACAGTAAGTAAAAACAATGTTTGGGCACTTTGCTGTAAAATTTAAAACATCTTTTCCATCCCCCCCACCCCGTATTCGTAATATAATGTTATTAAATCCTACAATGTTTAGTTCTGTGTATTTATGGCAGGCAAGGAGGAAGGAGCAGAGAGAGGGGTTTACACGGTGTTCAGCATGCTCTGAGCACCATAAATCACAAATGAGATGCTGTCCCTTGTGTCCATTACGTGCTACATCCCTTATGTACACACTTCCCTCTTTCACAGACATCCCCTTTACTGAGGTAAAATGAAAAATCTGTAGGTATTGAGGCATTTTTTCATTTTCACTAGGCTGAAATAAGAGTATTTTGAAAAGAAAACAGTCAAGCTTGGAGGAGATATAGCAGACACTGCTGAAAACATAGAGACTGCAGCCAGGTGAAAGAGTGCTGGCTTTTCTGTGTTTGGTGGCTTTGCATTGGGGCTTTTGTTTTACATCCTTCTGTAGACTCTATTTGCTCTACATTTTTACAACAGTTTGCTTACGCCACTACACTGTAGCATAAGCAGATCTCCATGTACCACTGCTCTGCATACTCTGAAGAAGCTGGGACAGGCTTGTTAAAGCAGCTCAAGAGAAGACAAGGAAGAACTTTGTTTAAAAAGTCAGAAAAATATTACGTGTTCTATGCAACAGCCATTCTCTCCTGCCTACCTTTCACACTTAGTGTCTAAACCACCCTCTGGTACCTCCTGTGACAACAATTCTTTCTCTAGGCTGCACTTTCATTAGGAGAGCATTTTGGTGCACAACTCCAGAAGTGCCTGTTTTGGAGCTCTGCTTCACATGCAGCTCCTTGGTACTGTCTGTCTACTTTAACAAATTTGCCTTAAAACCCAAATACTGAATTTTTTTAAGTTTCAGGTCCCAAATCTAAATTATTTCTCCCCATTGATATTTCAGGGCTAAAACAAGCACTAAAAGTAAAGATATTCCTTGCCTGAGACTGTCTCCTCCCCAGGTATGCAGTCTAAGACTCTTCCATATGTAGGCTCATTCCCAACAGTTTTAATGAGCAAATGCTATCAGCCCAGTACCTCATCACTTCCCACTTTTTTTTTTTAAAGTACTCAATCTCTTCTTGTCTCTGGGAAGGCTCTGGGAAGGGGAACACGCATTCATTTTTAATAGTTATGACTAATAGTTTGAAAACTCCCTCCTCTCTCCATTCAATGGAGTTAACCCCTGAAAAAGTGACATCTATGGTTTTCACAAAGCTCTATCTTATTGCTGTACAGACGTCTGCAGTGGTGGGCTGCACCCCTCAAGGACTAAGTATTCTCACAGAGCATGGCCCCGGTGCTTGACAGGAGGAGCAACAAGCCAGCCCTCAGCACGTCCAGGTATGGTAAATTCTCCTGAAGGGACTTCATGACCAGTGCCACACAAGCCAGATTCTGCCTCTCCGTGTTCAAAAATCCCTGTTCTAAAAACAGCACAGTTTAGCTCTTCCAAATTGCAGACAGGAAATGCCTGACTTCAACCAGACTGGTGCCTCTTGGAGAGGACATGAGCAAAATAAGTATGGCTGAGAGCAGAACTCCTGTCCTCACCTGCTGCCCACTTCTTACCCCATACCTGCTGACACTTTTGGATAAATCCGTGCAAATCAAGCACACGTCGCAGGGTTGGTATGTGGCTGCTCTGCAGTGCCAGCAAATAACCAGTGGGAGGTGAGGTTGGTCCACTTTCAGCAAAAACCCCTCCAGCTCAGTTAGAAGCAGCTTCCTGTTTGCTCTACCCAGGAAATGAGAGGAGCAGGTCTTCGATGGAAATTTTTCACAGCCTCAGCAGCTAAAAATAGCAGCGAGGTAAAAGAAGTGGGCACCCACTCTTACAGGGTCATTTCCTTTCGAAAAACAAGTGGGCTCAGTCTGTGGGCGAATTAATTTATCAACACGCACGTTTGAGCAGCCAACGTACCCAAAGCTCTGGCTTTGAGTTTCACTGAATGCAGCCACCACCCGTCGAAATACTGCAGCCAACAGCCATCTTCGTCCAGGATGGCTTAAATATTTAGTGAAAAATTAGCAGATAACTAAACAGTGTTTATTAAACCTACAGCCTATTGAGTGTCTGGTTTTCCTTCACTTTCTCAGCCTGAACTATAAGCAAAGTGAACTCTGCTGTGCAGGACCAGCAGACCACAAGCCCAGAGTCTGGCCAGTGCAGGGGCCTCCGCTCGACAGCTCTGAGCAGGTGGGATGGTGTGGTGAAGGGCTTACTCAGCCTGCAGACTTCACTTTCCCTCCTGGGTGCTGCACGGGAGGTCAGGAGTGGGTTTTGTGGGCTGAGGTTACAGGGGGACTGCAAACTGTAAGAAGAGTTGCAGGGAAACAGTATGAAATATTAAACCCCACAGATGGGCTGCAGGACCGTGCCCTGGTGCAGCTGGACTTTCTCAGTGTAAGCTCTTGCCAGTGACAAATTGGACTTCAGTTATAAGCACCTGAATACCAAGACAGCTTCCTGTTATCAGGTTGCCTGAAAGTCCCATAGTCACCCTGAATTACCGCTACACCCAAATGATGGGAAGTTAGGTGCAGTTTAAGCTAGGCAACACCAGTCTGGCAGCTCTAAGGGAAAGATGTGTAAATCAGTGACCGTCCTACCACAAAAAGTCCTAACCTAGAGCCAAAGCCCCTAAATCTAATGGGTATATAAACATAATAAGAATGGATCTCAAGGCAAGTAGCTCCCTCCCAGCTTGGAGTAACCTCTAGACTGAGTCCAGTGAAATCACACATCCCTGGTGATCTCCAGATTTGGAAGCACATTACCCAGATGTAATCTCAGTGACTTGGTTTTCAATAGCAGGTTGAACAAAATCAGCAAGCAGAAGTGTATCTAAACTTCAGAGGAAGCTGGGATCATGCACTGAACTCCCATCTATCTTTTTTGGTAGCATGGTTAATGTGTCCCATAATGTATCTCACGGCATCTCAATGTTTCTCATTATTGGCTCATTTCTAGCAGAGAGGATATGGAGACAGTGTGATTAATAAATAAAATGTTATTATTTAAGGTTCCTGGCATGTGGCAGCTATGGAACACTCTGCTATTGATCCATTTAACGAGAGAGAGAACTGATTAAATGGGACCATGAGGACATATGCAAAGATAATGCAAAGATTAAATCATTAAAAGGATATTGAAATTACAGCTGACATCAGCCATCCAGACCAAGGAAATGCCTAGTTAGGTCTGAATCCATTCAGCATTGGAGATCCTCAAGCTAGCTGAATGCTGGTCTGGCTGAAATCATGGGAGAATGCCTGAGATCTTCTAATCGCTCAGCTTTGATGGGTTTGAGTCAGTCTCTCGGGCTCCAGTCCTCAAAGGCATTTAAGACTCTAATTCACATCCTCTCAGATAGAAATCTGGACTATATTCACTTGCGGGATGGTAGTGCGTTGTATGAAATACCAAGCTTCAGCTAGTAGTCCAGAGACAGAAAGCAGTCTCCAGCTTTAGCTGGCAGTGAGTCAGGCTCCCTGTAATTGATTCTGTACATGCACACGCACACTCATCACGTGCGCACACACTCACACACAGCACAGTATCAACTTTTCCAGTGTTATTCCATGTATACGTCTGGAATAACACCCATGAAGTTGGTGTTACCACAGCACTATACCCATGGCAGTGCCTGGGGACCTGAGAGCTTAGGAGAACTTGCAAGAGGGAAGGTCTCATCAGTGGAGACAAAGCTCAGCTCCACCAGGCTCCTCCCTGCACTGAGCAGGATCCTGCAATAGTCCACATTTGCTCTGCTGATGTGGCCAAGAGGCATTTTCACATGCAAACACAAGGCACGCAGAGAGGAACCACTGGCATAACAGGGACCAGAAGGAAAGCTGAACCCTGAATTTTCAGTGTGCTCTCAAAACGTGACCAGGCAAACCATGGTCCTAACATGGTTCTAGCTGCTGTCTGGGAATGACCACATGCTTTAGCCCAGCATGCACAACCCCATCTCTCCTTCCCTGCCCACCAGGCCCCAGCTACTTCAGGACAGCTTTATAATACACAAGTGGTGAAGAAAAGGAATGGAAAAAATTAAATTAAATCAAAGAAGATTTTTAACTCTTTAAGCCAAATAAAAAGGGGCATGACTGTTTAATTGGGAAAAAAAATAAATAAAGGTTAAGAGAAACACACAGCTGGAGAAAAGGCAGAAAAATACTAATTACCTTTCTTTTTGATTGCTTGGATCAAAGATCAGAGTCATTCTTTTTCATATAATGTTTTGTATCCAGCTAAGGTGTGTATCTATCAGCTCTGAAAAAGATTTGCAAAACCATTTTTGAGAAAAAAAAGGTAACCTTTGACCTATGTTGCAAGGCCAAATGTTAGTTTTCAGCTGCTCCTTCATTTTGTGGTTTAATTTATCATAAAAGGACATTTCAGCAAATACAATACATAAGGCAGAACTTAACCGCTGACCTTTCTGTTTGCTCAGATCCAGCACTAGATTTTATGTTTTCCCCCACTTTTCTCAACGGACATGATCTAAAAATAAGTACGCAAAAAATTACACTGCTCAATCGATCGCAAAACATGCAAAATGCTGAGAATTTGATCTGAGATTTCAGAGGCACAGGAGTTCCGTGTGTCTTGTAAGTCAGGTCAAAGACTAGTCACTGCCTTTTGCAAAATGCAGTTATAGCGTCATCTCAGTGGCCCAAATGAAACATGAGACATTTACGTCGGATCAAAAGTCAGTCCCTTTTAAATAAGAGATCTAACCACAGTGCCTGTGTAAATTAGACTTTGCCTCGATTGTGAAGAAGAGGAAAGATATGCGCAAAGAAATTATGGAAGTTACATCCTTTGCTTCCAGCACAAATAAGGTGATTCTTTTTCTCATAAAATGGCCACATTTAAAATTCTATTCCATTTCTATTCTGTCCAGTGTTTATAGACGTCTTTTTCATTAATCCTCAAAGCATTTGGCAAATGCAAAAACTTCTGCAAAACCATGTGGAAATTAAAAAAGTAATTGTAGCATTAAGGAGGAAAAAAGTGCTTCTTAAGAACTAAGTTAGTTTTGAGCGCAGGATTCAGAAGTGTCTTTGCTGCTGGATTTTGGGTGACTATATATAGAAAAGAAATATTTTACTTGGCTACCTAAGATTGTACAGCCACGTATCATACACTGGAACCTACCACACAGCCTAGTTTGTACTCTGCATCCTGGAAAATCAGCTTTTGCACACGTAAGCAGAGGACTAATTGACTGGTAAAAGACAAACCTGGGGGCATCAGGCACAAGGAGTCCAAATGCAACAAACTGAGTGGGGGAGAAGGTACCATGGCAGGATGGGGGAGCTGTCTTCTAAATCAACATCACTGAAAGGCTTTTCTTCTAGAAAATGGGGATGTTCAACTACTAAGAGGTTCTTAGCTGTAAAGCTTTAGTTTAGTTACTTGTCAAAAAAAGGGTTTACTCCTTACTGAGATAATACCAACAGATGCACCCTACAACTTTTCTTCTGTGTATCTTTGTAGTCTGTAGTGTAAACCTCTTCAATGCCATCCAGCTCAAGAGCAATCAAGTCATCTGCATTAATTAAGCAAATGCTTGGAAGAAGTTACTGATCCCAGATGAAGTGGCAATTCAAGTCCCACAATGCATTTTTGCTAATAGTTCTAATAGGCTCGAAACCCATCGGCATCTTTCCATGAGTTTAACGTCATACCATAGATATCTGATGGAAAACAGAGTCTAAATAAAATGCATATTTTTGGCTAAAGCCTGTCCCAAAAGAAATCAATATCTAAACTCATTGTGATTCACAGGAATTTCTGGATCTCACTCACAACATTTAAATATCCTTCCCTTTTATTTTAATACAGTTCCAGGGTGAGGTGCAACAATAAAATGAGCAGCATCTACAGTATTATCCTACTCAAAATCTATCTTGTACAGGAAGCTGGGTGTGCCTGTAAGCAGAGAGCAGAAAAATGAAGACAGCATTTCTGCTACAGAACTAATTCAGTGCCCTAAACGCGCTGCACATCAAAACTATCAGGAAGGGGACAGTGAAAACACAAATCTGCCTGTGACACTACCCCAGAAATTTTAATGGCTAAGTACTTTCATTATTGTCATTGAGCTTCCAGAAAAGATCAACACCCTACAAGTACAAGCTGTGTCAAAACTGTCAGGAAAAAGGGTGAGCTAGTAGTTAAAGAAGAAGGCTGTATAGTGGGATGCCAGAGCTTGGATTCCTGCTATTATCATCATCTTGCTATATGGCTCTGGCCAAGTCCAAACTATTCCTGAAGGACTAGATGTGTTATGGGCTTACTTGGGTCTGAAACATGCAGAAAGACTGTGAAGGTCACACTCAGGGAACTTAAATAATGCATGCCTAGCTGACAGAAATAGCCTGAAATATCAGAGAATGTTACAGGTTGGAAGGGACCCCTCTTGTTGGAGCAGGGTAAGCCTACAGCACCTGATGGACCCACACTTTCCTACATGGGGCTCAAACCAACAACCCTAGGATTCAGACTCCTGTGCTCTACCAACTAAGCGTGATGCTGACCTTCACAGAATGAGCCTATACTACAAGTGTGTGGATGTCGCAGAGAAGAGACGTTAAAGTCCTCAGGTAGTTTAGAACCCAAACTACCTACCAATCGCATGGAGTGCTGAGCTCAGGCACTCTGAAGATCCTAAATAGGCAACAATGTAAGTTACCAACCTAAAACTAAAGCTACAAGTGTCAGTCAGTGCGGGAGTGCTCAGCATCTCTAAAAATTAGGTTCTAAGCATTTCAGTTAGGAAATTGAGGCAACATAGGTAACAGGGGGCACTTTGAAAGCAGTGACGTGTTCTGACTTTGCTGCATCTAAAGTCAGAAGACTACAGAGCATCCCTCAGCCCGGGAAATGCCTTGTCCTGGGAGACACTGGGGTACAACTTATGAAAAGCTGTAGATGCTCTCTCCACTGACTGAGCGGGCAGTCTGGGACTAGCATCCCTGTTGGTAGCCTGGATAATTTCTTTTAGATAAACAACACTTTGCTTTTGTTTGTTCATGCATCATCCTCAGACAGAAGTTGTAACTCTGCAGTTCCCTCCAGCCAAGTGATACAAAGCAAGGGGACCATGACAAGGGAAGGAGCAGTGACAAGGGCGGTTTGCAGCAGTGGTGATAGCATGAAACCTGTGCTGCGCTCCCTGTGCTACCTGCCATGCACAGAGCTCTTGGGTGCCTGTCCCATTTGCCAAACTTCACTTCAGCTTGTCACCCAAAAGGTTACAATCTTGTAAATCAGTAATAAGCTGCCCCTGAACCTGTAAGTGATTACTAAAAAAACCATTACACTTCCATGGCCAGAGGACTTTCACACAGTTAATCAGTTAGGAAAAGAACTGGGTGTTAACTGGTTGTTTAATTCCCTAGAAGACCAGTTTATTGCGACCTCATGGAAAAAAGACTGAAATCTGAAGTGCCAACAATATGTGGGAGAAGTATATTGCTTACATGTTGTCCTGAAGCGCACTCAGTGGAGGAATTCTAAGGACAAGCAGGTGCTATTTGTAGTGCTTTCAGTTACCTAATTCATTTAATCCCTGCTTGGATGTATTGGGAATCAATGAGTTAAGTGTTCCGGGCACCTTCTCCATGAACCAGGAAACTGGGGTTATGTGCTACTTGCAGAACACACATGCACACGCACACACAAACCTTCTCTTCCTCGGCCGTTGACTGGAACACCAAGAGAAAGAACAATGTTTGCTTGTGAGTGTAATTTCCTGTTTGCTTCATGAATTTCAGTATTTAGTTGTTATATTTCTGTCTGAAGGTTCTAAGATAGGCACAAACCCTGCCTACACATCAAGTGCAGGAAGAATCTCAATTAGCTGACAATCTGGAAAATGCACCTTCAGGCACAATTTCATGCCCTTCACCAGATCACCATGGAGCCTTGGAGCTCATCTGCAGGCTCAGTCCTTTGGTCTAAAAACCCCTTAATTTAAACAAGTTGCACCTTGGTCACCACATGAGTACAATGGGAAGATGTCCTCTATCAAAGCAGTTGTTTCTCTAGATCTCATTCTCAGAACCCTTTATCTGCCTGGTCCACAGTGCAGCACATGCTGAAACCAAACCTGAGAGGTGGCATTCACGGTGGCAGCCAGTGCCAGGTGCTGCCAATCTCATTCATGGGTTACCTGAAAAAGGACTGGTTCTTGAATATTAATGGTGACATGGCCAGGAACTGTCTGAATACGAAGAAAAGCTTTTGTATTATGTAATTGGCAAAGACAATGATAAATATTCTGTTTATTTATCAGATAGAGTCTTTTAGTCTGTTTAGTCAATGCACTGAGAGGTCTGTGAGGTTCTTCTACAAGTGTCAGCAGTCGCTTGGGGAAATGTACCTTGAAAGTGGAAAACTAGATCAGCCTGGGTGTGATGAGGAATTCCAGGCCACCATGGATTTGGTTTGTAGTAGCTTTCCATAACAAAGTCTTTTTTTAACTGACTTTCTTTCTGCTCACATATATTTAGATATGACTTACTTTCGGCGCTGCTCTGATGCCAAATAGTTTTGGCCGAATTTGTAAGGGAAGGGACGCATGTTTGAGTCATGCAGTTGGCTGTCTCTAGTTGAGAGTTAGCAAGTTACTGAGAAAAGATGAAGTTCGTATTTGGTTTTAGTTAACATGCAAGGAAACCAAGTAAAATATTATGAGTATGCACATCATAAATAAACATACAAAACTCTCACCAGAAGGAGATGGACTTCATTTTCTTAAACATTCCTTGGCTGAATCAATATAGAAGTTTAATCAATACTGAAGTTTAAGAAGCACAAGGCAGGAACCTTCATTTTCTCACTCCTTACTCTTGATTTAACACTGAGGCAGCCGCTGCTTAGGGTGAACCATGCTCACATCTATTTTTGTGTGCCTGGTTTAGAGCTTGCTGCATAACTGCTGAGATAAGCAGTGCCATTTGGCATTAAGACACACTTCTTTCGGATTCAAAACAGCAAAACCAAAGGAGGTTGGTGATTACTTTTTCCTACAGTAGCTTGCACCTCACGGTTTAAAAGCTAATGAAATTGGTAATAGATACCACAATGCCTCTAAAATAGTAACTGCCGGCAGGAAAAGCTCACAAGCGATAGCGCTATTTGTTCACATGTCACTCTGCAGTTTCATCATTCTCCCAGCCTTAACCTATTTACTAAGAGGCAATGAGTCATCCAGTGAAATGTTTCAAAAACAGAGAGAAAAAAAGAGAATGGATGGGAGAAAGCTATTTTTTACAGGAAATAATTGGGGGGTAGGAACCAAAGAACGGTTACAGCATGTTCAGGATTAGCAGAAAGTAACAAGAATAGGCAATGCTGCTGCTTTTCTTGTTTCTGTCACAAAGGAACTACCAGAAAAAGCATTTAATTGAGGGGAAACAAACCATTTAACAAATATTTAATTAAGGGGAAACAAACCATATTACCCTTGCCTTTAGGCAGTTTTGCAGGGCATGAACAGTCAATAACATAAACTATCTTCCTCCCCTGAGCACTGGCGCTTATGTCTATTAATCCACAAAACTATTTACTGGCTCTGATTCTCTGGCATCTTATCTTCTGCCATGTGTTAACTTTGCGAGCAACCCTGCTGAAAGGCTTGTGGATTCTTGCAGAAGTCTCTCCAGTAAACTGGGTTTCCCTCTGAACATGTCTGAACTGAATTTTGAGCCTGGTTCTCAGGAGAAAGCAGCAGAAAAACCACTGTCCCGAGGTAACAGGCAGGATGCGCAAGTGGCCTCTGAACGATTTTGCCAGACAAACCAAGCTCTCCTCTGGAAGAGGCATGCAAATGACCTTCTGCTTGCAATTACTGTGCCTTCACAAACAACTTCAGAGCAGCGAGCGCGCAGGCAGCATATGTTCCTTGTGTGCTTGATTTTACAGAAGAGCATGGGCAGCAGGCACACTGTTTATACTGAAAAACACTGAGCAGGGGAACACATGAAATCACTTTTGCTCACAGAGTATTTTTCTGTCATGACTCCACATCCTTCAGCAACTGAATATTTGGGGCCAGATTCTTCCCCCTCTGCACTAGGCACTGAATGTTGACCACAGTTTTAGGAGCCCTGGTATCAGGAACTGCCTCTGCAGTTGACAGAAAGCTATGGGAACTGCTGGAGAGGTCTGCAGGTTTGACAGTGGGAGTCCAGGACAGCCGAGTGGCTGACTTTGGGGCTACAGTTACGAGTCCCAGGTTAGCTGGAAAGAATCCAGACCACTAAATATTTAAGTGGTTATTGACAGTGTGTTAGAATTCACATATAACAGTGTCAAGGAGGTGCCACATACAAGATACCGTGTGTCTGCCCACATCCATCTGTTTGCTTTTATTCTGCACTTTGCTAGTCCTTTGAGGCAGGAACTGCTTTTTTCCCTTTGGAGTCAACACAGCATCTGCCACAATGACCTTCTCATCTGTGCGGGGGTTTCTAACATAAAATAGTGCCATAATGAAAATACCACATAATACTATGGATTATAAGTGTAAATCAGAGTCCAGTGTGAACCAACAGAGCAAACTCGTTACAAGAGACACTGTATAATTAGAAAAAGGAGTGCAAAAGACACGCTGGATACCATAACTGACTTTGCATCTCACCTCAAGGAGGCCAGGAACGCCTGACAGTGAAAGGTTCGAGTGGAGAAAAAGGTATACGCATCATCCAAAGACTTCAAACTTTCAATCTGAGTCACTGGCATGAATGAGAACGCTTTTGTTCTCAGTATGAAAAGGGGGGATATACATTACCAGAAACAGAACTCAAGGTCCAATAGCTGTTGAGGTGACTCTATAGCTGAAGTGCAGCCGGCACTATTGAGGTTGGGCAATTCCCAACCTCACCACAACAGCAATAACCCATACTTATTCAGAAATTAGCCCTCAATTATTTGCAGACCTCCCATCCCAATTCCAAATCAAGACGTAGGAGCAACCACCCAAAGAGCCTGCCCCAGGGAATCCTTCCCAGGATTTAACGATGAGCCATCCTAAATTTTCCAAATGTGAGGTCTGAGAACTGTGTAGATCCCCATGCAACCGAGGCAGGAGGTGAAATACTACTCTCATTTCAGTGTCTCAGGGGCATGCTGCAAGATGCTGCACGTACCTAAGCAAGACCATCCTAATCACTCCCAAGTTTTCATCAGCTGTATAACAACATTCTCCTTTGCACCCCAGTTTGCATAGCCAGCTCATGAGCTCTGCATTAGTAGATCATATTGAACCTATTAGTTTGCATTTAACCATCCAGTGCTACACCTCCTGGGTGACTTCCAAACAAACAGCGAAGTCTCTGGTACCACATCATGATAAAACACCCTCTTGCCTAAAATAAAGATAAAACTTGCTTACGTTTGGTATGATCTCATCTGACTACAGAACGCATTCAGAAGCAATTGGCAGGCTGTCCCCTCAGCTAGAAAGACAAAACTGAATGGGAATACTGTTTGTCCTGCAGTGGGGAACTAGCCACAGACAGCTGGAAGATGCAGTAGTAGCAAAGCTGAAGGCCAAGATCACCATTACTCTTTCTTATCAGTCTTGAAAGAAGAGGGACTGCCAGCATGACCAAAGTGCTCCAGCTAACACACACACAGCATAATGAAACTGTATGGAGCCACCAGGTACCTTCTGCAAAGCCAGATTTGTAAAGGTATGTTGATAGGTTACTCAACTCTCTGCTAAACCATCCTGGTCACTTATATACAGTCAAATACAGAGACAAATGTGCATCACCTTTCAGAGTCTGACCTATCCCACTCCTATGATAGGAACCAAGTGCTGTCCTTTGGGATGCCAAGCAGAGATGGGAAGGTTTTTATAATATTAAGAGCTGACTCACAGCTGGAGAGATTATGCTGACTCCTTGCACCCTCTTTGCAGTGCTACCATGAGGAACGCTCACAGCATGTATATGCAGCACGACAATGTGACTTTACCACCATGAAGTGCACAGTGCTGCCGTAATCTCTTCTCTGCAGTGTTTCTTGGCACTGCATGACTGCTTGGCAGTGAGCATGGGTGCAACACCTCACACTGGAACTCCCTGCTGCCCATGGCATCACTGAGCCCAGCAGCAGCAAAATGAACAGGTGTCTGGTAAAAGAGAGGGAATATTCTAGGTAGTACCGCATCAAGAGCCCTAAAAATGAAAGTAATTTACTGGTGAGAAAGCATAAACTATCTAAGAAGTTGGGGCTTTCCCCTTTTCAGACAAGAAGTTACAATATTCTCAAATTTAAGTGAGTGGTTAAGCCACGGTGACTTCAGAGCAGGCTTCTGCTACAGTGAGTGCTGTGAGAGGACAGAAGGAACATGATAGAACTGGAAATTCCCTCATTATACGCTGACAGCAATTAGTGACCTTCAGAAAGCCCCATTAAGCAAAGATTGGTTATGTCTCATGGCCAAGAGAGCAGCTAACATCCCTATGGAGCCTATTGAAACAAAAGGTGGGGTGGGAGATGCTCTGCCCTGGCTGTGCCACAGTTCACACAACAGGGCTTTCCTCTCAGGGGGTCCCCTCAACACTAAAAATAATAGTGCAGTTTATATTTGGTCTGGAAATCACCACTGTTAATAGAAACAGCCAGCAGAGTCTCCTGAGAGGGTTTGGTCACTACTGACCCTGGTCGAGATGTAAAGAATGATCAGGATAGAAAGGGCTGCAGCCTTCTAGCCACAGAGGCATTTTTTTGGTTCAAAAGGGTGACCATCTCCAGTGGACACTCTCCACCTTCTCACCACCTCTGCTAGGTGCCCCCAGAACATCTCCCAGTTGCATTTCTTCTTCACCTGCTTGTGTGAGGCACTCAGCCTGGCCCTGCTGCTGCATGGGGCAGCATCAGAAGGGCCTGGAGAGCAACATGAGAGCGGCTGGCTCAGTTTGGCCTTTTTATTTATTTATTTTCCTTGATTGAGAAATGTCATCTGCATCCAGCTGTTAGTATTTTGGAAATCTGTTGTGTTTTGTTTTCCTCCTGTGGTTCAGCATGGCTGATGGTCCAGCTGCAAAACCCCTGGCAGCCACTGAGCCTGTTTAAAGCAACTGCACATGGAAGTCCATGTCCTCGCCAGCATCTCCTCTCCTGGGCATACCCCGGGTCACCCCTTGGGCAGCCTCCTCATCAGTCTAATGGGAACAGTGCTTAACTCCACTGCAGCTACACCAGATGAGAGTGTGGTGATAAGGAGCTGCACAAACAAGTATCTACATCAACTGATGTGGCAGAGGAAACATTTCAGTGGCAGCCAACAGCACGCCGACGCTGACTTCTGAATGCATGGCACTGCTTACACTGTACACTGCAGCATAACAAACGCACTGTAAATTGATAAACTCCCAAAACAGTATGGCATTGCTACCCACTTCCAGGTGTTCTGCACTGCATTATCATGATCGTTATCTATGAAAACACTGTGCTTCAGCAACAGAGCAAGTTACATATGAACGAGGGTAATGCCCTTAGCCCTGCATCTTTTCCTTCCAGTATGTTTCTCCCATGCCCACTTCAGTTGCCTGCTCTCTCTCGTGGTCAAAATAACTCCCTCTTCTTTCCTGCTACCCCAAAACAGACATTGCTGTAGTTATTTCCAAGAAACAAACTTTTAAAGGTATGCAAATTACAGATGTGAAAGCATTGTAATTAAGTAAACATAAGGGATAGTGCTTAAATAATTCTTCCATTTGGGTCCCAAGTCCCCATTTTTATCCACACAACTCTAGTCCCTTGCTCAGTTACATCCATTCCTGAACAATCAGCTAAATACAAACCACCACTAAAAACAGCCTGATCACATAACTGGCCTTTATGTCTCTCCCTTCTCAAGCAATGATCGAAACAATCCTGAATGATTAATAACCCTTGATGATTATATTTACCAAATAAGTTCTAAAAGAAAGCATAAGTGATACCAAAGTGTATTTGCTGCAGGAAGGCATTCAGTGGGGTGCTTCCCTGGCAAGGGAGGTATGGTCCCCAAGGCAGTGATGCAGTGCAGGGCCCCTGTAGTGAATCCCTAACTTCTGCAAAAGACAAGCATGTTGCAGCTGAAGTTAAAGAAGACAAGAAAATATAGAGTGTGGGTTGCTTGCAAGGTCATTAAACCAGTGGAGAAGGGATTACTTTAATTTCCCTTTTACCTGGAAAGAAAAATAAACAGGAAAAAAACCCCTAAAAATAACCCCACTGCCTCTTTTAAGGGTTGGAAAAAACCTGTCTGAGCAGGGAGATAGTTGAAAATGCCCTGCTGAGCATGTGCTGTTTTCCATCCCCCATAAGCAGGCCTTGGTGTGTCTGGCCGGGATGCCGGAGTTTCACAGCGCGGGAGAGACAGGGCGAGGAGCAAGAGGACATGGAGTTTGCTGTGCTGTCCAGAAGATGAAAACACTAGGGCTGTTTATAGAGGGAAACCCAATTCGTCAGCCCAAATGAATTCCTGTGCTAATCCATGCAGGCTTCAAGTTTTCCACCAGCCCCAGCCACTGTAGACTATCTTTAGGAGGCACAGTGTGTTTGGAAAGGAGCAGCTGGAAAGAAGGGACGTTTATGCCAGCTTGGAAGGCTTTCTGGTATGGAAATGCTCTCTCGGGTCTCCCCACAAAATTAGAGCATCTTCATCCAGAGCAAAACGATGCCAAGCACAACAAACAAAAGCGGCTTTCCCCAACTCTCCTGGGCAGCCTCACTCCAGGGTTCACAATGGTTTCCATAGAACTTGTTTTGCTATCATAACAAATTCGATCTATCCAGGCGTGATGGTGCACACTGTTTGCTAAAGACAAGAAAATTAATTTCCTCTCTTATTTGTCTGCCAGAGCATTTTTGTCTAGGTGCCATAGACAGGGACTCCCCATTTGCCTGTCGGCTGAATACAGCATACATCTTGAAAAGAGAAATCCTCGAGAGGTTTTGGTCAATGCAGGTTCCTTCTGTGCAGAAGCTGGGGCAGAGGCTGCCCATGGCTAATCACTCTCATGCCTCAGTCTCTGACCCTCCCAAGCTCAGCTGGCCTCAGTGCAGGGTGTCTGTGTGCAGCAACACCAGCTTCCTGTAATAAACCAGCCATCAGCTTGTGCATCTCGTGTTGCATACATGAGAGGAAATGAATGTCTTGTTATATTGACCACAGTCTGTTGAAGTGCTAGTAAATAATGGAAGTCTAACTGTGATTAAGGACTAGATTATTTGCTCGACCAGAGTGTGCACCACGAGAGCTGCACTGGAATCTCACATGCAGGAGAGGTTTCTTCCAGCCTTTCTGCAGAGACCCACTAGCTCAGCAGTGGTTTCTGAAAAGCAGAGATGGTTTTCTGCGTAACAGGGAAAGCTGGAGGAGCATTTAATGCTACATCTAAAGCAAGACCAGAACAGCTGTAATTTTTGGAAAAATCTTAATCACATAGTTGCACTTGTTTTGGAGGTGGTAAAAGCTATGAACTGTAATCAAGTATAAAATAAAGGTCCATGGACATTAATTTCTGAAACACACATGGGAATGGATTTGATGCTTTCTATGCTGAAGAAAAATTTGCATTAAAGTCAATGGCATTTTTTAACAAATTAAACGTATCTGACAACATGGTAGTAGTTATCTGAAGCCATGAAGCTGCAAGGTGAGCTCAGGAGAAGAGCTCTCCTGTATCCCAGCCGAAAATCTCACCCTAGGGTTTGCTTGCTGGAAATCAGTATCTTGGTTGCTTTCCAAGGGTGAAGACAGCACTCCACTGAAAGCAAACGAACATGTGTGAAGAAGAAACCAGACAAGAAAAACTTGTGTCATTTTAAGGAAAAAAGACCCACAAAACACAATGGAATTTTAAAAATGTAGCTGTGAAAATTCCTACCTCCTCAGTTCTGGACCAGCCTAATGCCTAGAGTGGCGAGTGTTTGCAGGCTATTTCCAGCCTTTGCAAATCACAGAATCACTCTGGTTGGAAAAGACCCCTGGGATCATCAAGTCCAACCGTCTACCCTATCTTACAAGTTCACCCCTAAACACCTCATCCAAATGATCTTTAAACACATCCAGGGATGGTGACTCAACCACCTCCCCGGGAAGCCTATTTGAGTCCCTGACCACCCTTTCTGTGAGAAAATTCTTCCTAATATCAAGTCACTTTGTGCAAAATTACAGTTACTTCTTATCCAGCGACTTGAACTAGGGGACTTCCCCAAGTCCTAAGGACAGGTTCCTGGAATGGTGGCCATTTAACTACAAAATGTTGGAGCTTATTTTTTACTGGCTTGGGAAGACCAGTGAAACCTGAGATTAAAGCACTGGTACAGCAGTGATGCTGGAAAGTAGTGGCTGAGGGCACTGCCTGTGAGCAAGCTGGAGGCACCATGACCACACAGAACGTCTGAGAGCAGGAGCCTTTCAAAGTCAGGACCTTCACAGAGCTTTCAGAGAACAGTTTTGCCTCCTGGAAAGAATGAGAAACCCAAACATGGCTGATGAAGACCCAGCACAGGCACTAGGAGGTATCTGACAGTAAAGGGAATGCAATGTCTGATACCTCATCCAGCTTCCTCTGGCTTGTGGCTACGGAGTCTCCTGGAACTGAGCTCTTACAAAATAGCTGACGTTCTGTTGCTCATAATGACAGATATTTAACCCAGGGAGGTTTAACCATCACAATACTTTCACCACTGACTCCCATATTCTGAGGTGGCTCCCCCTTCATTTAGTCATTCTCACTCTTTCCCAGGAAACTTAGAAACCACCTAAATAAACCAGCACCCATTGAGACATTGCAAATGTCATAACAGTCATTCATGTGTCTCACTATTTGTCCTACATTTGACTTGATTCATTCATGGATGATGAAGTCATTCATCATTAAGAAACCAGAAACCACACCACAATTTGGGAATCTTTGACTAGATTCCCCTGGCAGAGATGATCGGGGGAATAATGGTAAACTCACACTCCTCTGATTTACTCCTGCTTTTGCCCTGGCTCACATTACTTGTTGCCTGTTAAAAGCAAAAGTCTTTGCACAAAGGCAGGGTAAGTCAACACGTAAGCCTGAAAAAGGACTAAACTATGCTGGCACTTCTCTGTGACACCATCCACCTGTTTCTGTACAGTCTCAGAGTTTTCTGGTCATAGAGTAGACACAAACAGGACTGGCACATGACTGCTGCACTGCCAGCCCTCTCCCACCACCCACAAGTCAAAGCGTGCCCAGATGCATGCTGCTGGCTGGAAGCAAGGGATAGTCTGTTTCGATCTTTACTTCCATGCTCCTGACAATTATCATTGCAGAAAAATTCTCCCTCAGATGTAAACCTGTCCCTCACTTCAGCATCCACGGGCAGAAGCCAGCAGTACTTTTCTCATTAAATCTAGTTGAAATACGGTTTCATTCTAGAAATCATGTTTGATCAGTTGAGGACAGAGTTCAGCCTGTCTTTTGGAGTGCAAAGTTTCCAAAATATAAGAAACACAAAAAAGAAAATGGTTTAATTAAAATGAGGACTGTGTGGAATAGGAGAACCTGCTGGAAGAAGGACAGTTAGACCAGTTTCTCTCTGAATGAATTAGTGTTGCTCTGCTGAGTCATATGGGCATCACCGGTGAAGCCCTTTGATCCTCAGTGCTTTTTCTTTGGTTAACAGTTAACTCTTTTGTACCCAACAATGGCTAAATCCAGCTCAAGACCAAGTTTTCAAAGTCACTGTTATCTGACCATTGGTCATATGATAACAGAGACATCAGAACTTTAACTGAAGAGTAGACTACAGTGTTTCTAGTAAACATGCACCTCAACTAGAGGCTGTGAATGTTTGCAGTTGGAAGTACTTGGATTTAGTGCTTTTGTGCAGATCCCTTTCAGCAAGAGGATCCATCTATGAAATTCACAGTGGATGTACACCCAGATTTCTGTGCTTCCAGAACTGAAGGGGACTTGGACTGCATTGTTCTATACATTTTATGTTGGCTTTTACCTTCCTGTGGTTTCTTCTTGGTGAAAACAAAAAAAGGTCTTTTACATAATGAGAAAAAGTGTGAAAGCCAACAACCTAATAAAAATCCAAAGAGTTAGCTAATATGCTGGAAGGAAGCTTTATGGTCTTCAAGCATTTACTCTTCTTCCCCTATCTCTGACTCTCCTACTGGCATGACCACAGTTGTACTGCTTGTTTTTCAAATCAGAGACGCAGGAATGACCTGTTAGGTCATCTAGTACTTTTAAGACCCAGTGCATGATTCTGCTCTTGCACATCTGTCCAGTCAGCTATTTAAATTCCTCTAAAGACGTACTGCATCCAAATTAGAGCACAGAAGTCTCTTGGAACTGTCAGTATGCAGGGCTGTAACTGGAAAAGTTCTACTAGTGTGAAAAACACTGAGGAGTAAAGTTCTGTGAATAATGCTGAGAATCCAGCCACTTTTCTATAGAAGATTTTGTAACTGGCTTTCATTTTGCACCGTGAACAGACTGTATACCTTTAAGATGGTCATTCTTGCCAGGCACTTTATTTCACAATAGTCAAAGAAATGTGCAGATGTTGCCCAAACCTTTCAAAGCAGCAGGGCTCTGCAGCTGCTTGCAAGATTTCAGAACTGCAGTTCAAAAATGGCTCAAGCTGGTTTTTCACTGGCCATCACAAGAGTTCCTGAATCCTGCCATGTATTACATTGCTCTTTAAGGGGACAAAAAATAGCCCTATCCTTTTCCCACCTTTGTATGTTCTTAACTTCAACATAATTTGTACCAAAACGAAACTGTGAAGAGCAGCAATGCCAAACCCAGGCATTCATGATTCATGAGTCAGGCCCCTAATAATCATGAGATTGGGCTTAAAATCACGCAGTCAGGCCCTGCCCTCCACATTGCATCATCTTTGCCTGGATTTTGAAAGATCAAAACAGCAAGACTTATATTTTTAGTATTTTTTCTTGGACCAGGCTTGAAAATATCTCACATTTTCTCAAAAAAAACCCAAAACAACTCACATTCTGCTGCAGTCACCTGCTCAAGGACTTTTAAATCACTGCAAATATTCCAAGACTCACAATGCAATTGCAAAGAATTTGCAGAAGCTTTAAGCTGCCACGTGGATGTAAGCCAATTCACAGGTTATATTGGTTCAACTACATCATGACAATTTTAAAGGGGAGATAACAGGATAAACTGTGAGGACAAATACATATCTAGTTGTGGGTTCCTCATATAGTTGCCAGGGAGGGTACAATTCCCCTCAGCAGAGCATCTTTCTACTAAATTTATTTGGCCCATTGCAGCATCTTCAGGGAAAGCTACTAACACCAGGATTCATTTTGAGGTGGTCAACATACACAGCAAGCAGGCTGAGCTCATGTAGTTACTGACCATGTGAAAATCCCTTGCATTACTGGCTGTAGCTACCCCTACAAGTTTAGGGAGCTTAGCAGCACTGGCATTGCTGGTGGAAACCCTTCTTCCAATGCAGACATAGTCATCCCACTACAAAAGCCTTACAGTGAAACAGCTGGTGGTGGTTCCCTGACTTGGCATAAACTGTGCTGATTGCAGTGTTTTTACACCAACAGAGCTGTGTCTACAAAAGGGCTTTTACCATAATAGCTGTGTTAGCAAAATAAAACAAATAACCAACCACCTCAACCAGCACAGCTCTGTGGTAAGCTGCCTAAGTGTACAACAAGCCTTGCTGAAGGTTTCTAGAGAGCACTTCTCTGGTTCCGTGCAAAATGGTGAATTTCGCTGTAGAAGGAGCGAACCCCTTCCTGCTTTGCAGAGTTTTGTTAAAAGCTATTTCCTATCCACTTATTTCTTGCTTCTCACTTCCAAAGCCCTTGTTTTTAAGAAATGTTATCAAAAAAGTTATTATTTTCACTGAACTTAAAAGGATTTCTGTGTAAAACACCCAGTGTCACTCCCAGCTGGCAGGAAGACCCCTGATGCATATTCCTTACATTCTGGACTTGCTCAAATGACAGCTTTGCTGTGTCTCCAAACTTCATCCTAAGTGTTTCTAACAGAAACATTTGTTTTCAGTGACAAGTAGTGTATTACTTGTCAGCAATCATCTGTCCACTTCTAGAAAGCAGGTAGTATTCTTTGATATGTTCAACATGAAAGGAGTGAGTCTAGTGGAAAGGCAGAAAAAGGAGATAGTAGCTCTATCAACTGCCTCATTTTAATAACCTACAGCATGGTCATTGCTGCCCCAGCTCCTGCATACTCAGATGACAGCTTCATGTGCCTTTGGTACCCCCACATCTCAGGGGATGTGACAGCCTGGGATCCCCTAGGCAAGTTAGTTTGACCAGTGACTTCCCACATCGGCAGGGACAAATCACTTAAAAGCTCTGAGCCCCACTTCACCCATCTGTAAGAGCTGCAGAAAAGCAGTTCTACTTCTTTCTGCAGTGGAATTATTTTATTTCATTACTATTTTTCTTCACTGGATGAACAGTGTCACTGGACTGTAAAATGTTACTGTTGTTATCCCTTTAAATTGAAAATGTATTGAAGGAATAAAAGTAAATGTATGGTCTATTTTGGCAGATGTCTTCCAACAGATGGGTGTCTATGGTCTTCTTTATAAGAGCTGTCTGCTGTCTGTGATTCAGACCGTCTAAGGAATGCCATGAGCGTGGAGTAAATGGACAGCAAGTCTGGGAAAGGACTTTATTGTGGTTTCGAAGCTTTCAATTCCCAACTGCATGAACAAGTTTTTTTTCAAGTAACTCTTTGCTAGTATTTCAAAATTATCATAGAAAATTGCTCGATGACTTCCAAAAACTGAGTGCTTTCTGCTGATAACAGTCCCCTGGTTTAGCCTTCAAAGGTACCATGCCTTCCACCAGCAAATGACTAGCACTGGGGTTCCTTGTCTTGGTGCATCAGTCCGTGGTGGGACCCTGACCACTGAAGCACCGAGAGAACATTCACGTACCCATCCTGCAGTGTCAGTTCTTGGCCGCCGTGCCAGTGGTCTCCTAATGGAGCCTGCATGTTCTTTTGAACAGGAAACGCTTTGTAACACAACTTGCCTGTGGGCACTTACTGCACCAATTAAAGATTCCTGAGCTGGAGAACAAAGAGGTGCCAGTGGAACTATGGTTTTAATCACTTGATTAATTTTCTTCCTTCCTCTACTGCTGATTTTGTATGTATGGGTTTTTCTTTTTCTTGCTTTGCTTTGTTTTGCATGTTTTTAGGCAGCAGGATGGCTGCTCAGAAAGACTGATGGGGAAAAAAGCAGCCTTGAAAAGGGGCAGCATTGGTCTGAATTTTCAAATAGCAAATTGTTTCTAGGGTTGAACACCACCAGTTGTCAGACTGCCATCACCATGCAAATACTAGTTCTAATCCAGGTATGTGGCATTTTTCCCTGAGAATTCACGTGAATTTCAGTAACATTAGTGAATTGGATGTTTAAATTGTAGTAGGGAGAAGGATTATGAGACAGTATTTTATAGTGGTAAACTGAGGTTTACACTTTTTACTGAACGGCCAAGCTCAGACACAGCCCTGGAGACCTTCCTCCTGATACACTGATCTTTCTACTTCCTGACAACAACTACAGGTTTTTGGGAACAGAACTGCTTTTTTGTTGTCTTCTCATTCCACCTCTAGAAAAGCACTTAGAACCTAATGTGACACAATTCCACAACAGTGGTGATCCAAAACTAAAGCATGTAGTGTACCCACAAAGTGCTGAAAAGTCCCAACAGAGACCAGAAAATCTGGAATAATGTGAGTCAGAGCTTCAAGAATGAGTGTGATGAATACATCGATTTGCTAGAGCTTTGAGCACAATGTTTTACAGAATCTACATGTTTCACTCTTAGTCAAACTCTGCCCGAGCAGAAATGACCACACCTTCTATGAAAAGTAGTTCTAATTAAAAACAGAGCATGGCTTTTTCTGATGCAAACTGTTGCTCTAACTGAACTACAGCCCATTTGCAACACTGAAAGTCACCCCTGTCTAAAATGCCAACAAACTGGAACATTTTCCCCTCTGCCGTCTATCGCCATGCAGAGACATATGATGAAAACAGCTACGAACCAAGCTAAAACACGTTCCCAAGCCCCCATCCAAGCTTTATGGGGAAGCAATCAATACAGCGTTCAGAGAGAACAGTGGCTTCTCCACAGGCAGGCAGGCAGGCTGATGGATCCCCAGCCCTGGCTAGTGCAGCTCCACTGCCCTGACACACAGAGGGTTTAAACTACCTTCACCATGCAGTTGTTCCCCCCGCACAGGGAAATCCCAGCTGGCAGCAAGCTGACAGAGCTGGCTTTGAGCCACCACCTCCTCCATCCTCCATGCAGGGGCTGGGGATGGCGAACAGGATGCTCACGTGGGAAGGGACTGTGTCCTGGCTTCCCTCCTGCAGGTACTGACCCTCTCCTCTCATGCGGGACCAACACAGATGCAGTGTCCTGCACACTGCAAAGAGGGCAGCAACAAACCAAAGCTGTCGGGAAGGAGCTCAGCCTCCCTCTGACTGCTGCTTACACGGGGCTGACACAGTAGCTTTGCTTCTCGGGTCCCCAGGAGACCCAGGGTTTCCTGGAGGTACACCCTGCTCAGCCTTGTGCCTAACAGCTCCCAGCCAGAGGAGAAAAATAGCTGGTCAGGAAAGAAAGATACTTCCTAAACGCAGAGGGAAAAGGGATTTGAATTCAATTTCATGCCGCTATGGGGACACACAGAGGATTTTCTTGGCGTTGAATGAAAGAACACAAAAACGAAATTCAGAGACCTGACACAGTCTGAATGGTCCTGGATGAGACCCACAGTTAGGGCAGCGGTGACTGCAGTGGGGAGCAAAGCTGTGCAAATTAGCACATCACAGGTAGTGAAGGTGATCGAAAGTGCTGGGTGATTTACAGCCACCACATCGTACATCCTGCAAGTCCACTTTCTGAAGAAGTATCTGCTGCATCTGAAATTTTCTGTGAAATACCTGAGCCCACTGTAAAACATCTCTGCCGATCAGCAGTCTGATAAACCACTACACAAGCATCTGCCTTGCTTTTCTCCTCCCCATTAAAGATTACTGGTGCACCAAAAATAATTTAGAGCTGCTGCATGAAGCAGACAGTTCCGAGTGTCAGATGTGGTTAGACTGTTACCATTTGAATAATGGCAATCATTTCTCTTTGTAAAGTAAAAAGCACGCAGCGTGACAGCTGAACCAAAAAGAAGAACAAAACCTAACACAGGCGAGTTAATAACATTCAAGACAACAGCTACACATCCCTTATTTGTACATGGAAAGAGCCTAACACCATGCCTGACACTTAGACCTCTTCAAGGCACTTCTAGATCATGTTGCGTCTCAGTACTTTAGGGTCTGTGATGCATTTATCCCTTATTGCTCTTGTCACACAATCCTTGAGTCTCTGTGTTGCAGATGGGGAACTGTGGCACACAGCAGCCGAGTGGCTTCTCCAGGGCTGCACAGGAACCGTCCGGCTCTTCAGCATAAGCCTGGACATTCCTGGGCATGACCAGCACCCGAAGCCCTAAGTGACTTGCGCCCAAAGCTGTCTCACCAAGGCATTTTGGACAGTGCTGCAAATAACTGATTTTTTTAACTGGGTTTATGCTTTGAATAACTAACGTGATTACTCTGAAGGTCTTGGAAGAACCAGATTCTGTTTGTCCACGTATTTCTGTGGTTGTTTGTGTAACTTTTACCATTGTGGGTGGTTTTCATTATGAATAATATTAAGACGAGACCTCGGCTGAAACGTGCTGAGCACACTCTCATCCTATGGCTTTCACATACATTTGAAGCTAATCACTGCTTGCCAGTAGAAGTCTGGACACCCGATGTGTCCTGAAGGATCTCCTGACCATGACCTATCTTCACTCCTGAAGTATTTCCAGAATCTCTGAGGCAGAGCTTTGAAACTTTCTCTGCCAATTTTTCACGAATATTCACTTTCTTTGGGGATTCATCTTTATACTATTTGATATCAAAAAGTTATGGATATAGTTTTGGTTTTGACAGAGGAATGTGAAGGTACATGGAGAAATACATATATCAAGGTATAAACTTTCTACTCTTATTCTGCTGAAGTGAGGCCACACCTGGAATACTGTGTCCCATTCTGGTCTCCCCAATTCAAGAGAGAAAGAATTAATTGAGAGAGTTCAACGTAGAGCTGTGAGGATGATTGGGAGTCTAGGACAACTGCCTTATGAAGAGAGATTGAGAAAATCTGAACTTTTTAGTGTGGACAGAAGACTACGAGGGGATTTAATCACTGTCCATAAATACATGAGGGCTGGGTGTTCAAGAAGAAAGGAACACTCTCTTTTCAGTTGCATCCAACAGGACAAGGGGTAATGGATATAAGCTCAAACACAAGAAGTTTCACCTCAATAAGAACAAGAAGTTTCACCTTCTTTACAGTAAGGGCTATTAAATATTTGAACAGGTTGCTTAGGGAGGTTGTGGAGTTCTGTTCCCTGGAGATGTTTCAGACCCATCTTGATGCATTTTGTGTAGTTGATTTAGGCTTTCTAGGCTGTTATGCTTCTCAGTAATTTGTATCCTGCTTGAGCAGGAGGCTTGGGGCCAATGGCCTTTATAGGCCCCTTCCAACCCTAATGAACTGTGTAAACTGTGTGTAAACATGTGTGTGGCGACATCTAACCTGACCTTCAGGACATGATAGCTAGATCCTTCCCTTCCAGTAAGTCTGTCTTTTGTAACTCTGTCCGAGAGTGGTGAACAGGGATGTTGAAAGGAGGCTGTATAGGCTGTGCTGGGAATCTCTTGCACTGAGGCAGCGCTAGCAGGAGGAGAACAAGAGCAAAAGTCTCCTTCCAAAAAAACATATGGTAGGTCTGTACTATATCAGGAATAAGCTACAGACATGCAATTACCACTAATGTAGCCAGTATGGATGGCACCATGTGCAACACCCTTGCACATTGCAAACCCTAGCTGAGAAGACAGGTAACTACCTGCCACCACGTGCCTTAAGGTCCATGCTGTAATGGCTGCACCATTGGTGCTATTCAACCTCGAGGGCTTACAGTTTTGTGAGCCATGGTCACATGTTGGACTCTGGAAGTGGAACCAGCTCTTATCTTTACTTATCTTTACAAAGCAAGAGGTAAAGACAGGTTAGGTGTGCTGAATCCCGAGTATTCCAGTGCCCTGTGGAGCAGTCAAGGCTCTGAGCAAAGAACAAACCATGGTCACAGGAAAGACAAATATGGGTATTTTTACAGCAGGAAGAATAAGAAAATAATGTGAAGGGTCCTGCCAGCAGTTGCAGCAGGAAGCTGGAAGAGATAAAGAGAAATTTTAAGTGTTAGCTATGAGATGTTCGTCTCCAATCAGTTCCAGGAAAGTTCAAAGCCTAAGAGTGGGACACAGCATACTCACTCTGAGAGGCAACAGCTTCAGGAATGAGGAACAGATAGAGTAGAGCTTGTCCCAAGTCACTCAAGAAGTTTGTGTCAAAGCTCAGAATAGAAGCAAAATACAGAACTTTTAAGGCTGTGCATTAACCATGAAGGCAGAGGACAAGAGTTGACAAGAGGAGGTCACAGCCATAGAAAGGGCTGAAAGCTGGGCTGTCAGCAGAAATACAGAGAAGAACAAAGAAAAGGGAGAAGGAAGGTGGGGGAAGGGAAGAAGAGAGAAGGGAAGTAAAAGGTACTGAAATAGTGGTTGCCCAAGAGCCTGTGCATCAGCAGCAGTGCGGCACACTCATGCCAAGTCTGGTTTGGGAACCACCAACTCAGTATCTCTCCGTGAAAAATCACAGCAAGACCTAACAGCTCACTTTATCTCAGAAGAGCTTTCTGGATAAAAGGGATTTGAGGGTAAAGCCTCCATAATCCTTTGGGTTTGCTTTCTTTTAATACCATAAAGCACAAAAATAAACTTTCTAGTTAGGAAAAATATGGCTTTTGTTATGTTCTGAGTCACTTTTCCCCAAGAGGAAACAAAGTGGCTTTTCAATTCAAGTCCTGAGCACTTCAGAATGAAATGTTTTTCAAAGTCCTAGAGTAAATTGCAAGTCTCCAAGTCACACTTCAAGCTAATGTAAGCTCACTGAGGTCAGTAAAGAGATTGCTCTAGCCTGGCCTGATTTGAGTTGCACAATTGATAAATTAATTCTTGTTGAAATCAATGCAAGCTGATTCTGTCAGACAAGCAGAAACCTGGATTTTCATTATTAACTAGCTGTTCCTCTTAGCTTGGAGGTTGAGTGCATCCCTTGTGAGCTATACTATAGTTAGATGTTACTGGTCTGATTCAGAAACCAGTGATATCCATTTTGAAATTCATTTTGGGAGCTCATTTAAGTGGACTTTGGCTGGACTCTGGTTGGTTTGCTAGCTTTTACTTCAAGATTCTTTCATTTGTATTTCTTTTACAATGTTTGCACCACGTATATTTAGAAATGATCCCTCAGGTTCTCATAGTAAAAGTACCTTAAAACAAGTGTCCAATACTACTACTAGAAGGATTATTTTGCTTTAAAACAACCGTCCAATACTACTACTAGAAGGATTACTTTGCTTTGTTGTCATGCACCATTCCCTGAATGGGATGGAAGTGTAATTTACTTGGCTATTTTCTGGCAGTTCCAACAAATGTCCTCAACCAAATTCACTGTTAAAAAAACAACTCAATGCTGCTCTTCGGAAAAGAGAACCAGTAAACACTCTCCAGATTTTACTGTGATAGCACCATAGCTATACCAACCACTTGCAAAACACAGATTAACAGAGAAAAGCATCAACCAAACTCTGCCCACAGAAATAGCAATGGAGACTGTACATGATATAGTCACAGAACACCCGAGCAAGTAGATTTCACAACTCTAGGTAAGTAACTGCAGTAAAAATCACAAACTACTGGGTGCTTACAAAGCACATTCACAACATCAATCCATAAATCCAATTGCCTGTGCTGAGAGGACAGCTGCAGTAAATACATATGAAAATCAGGTCTGTACTTCATATGTAAAAATACTCTATATTTACAACAATATATCCACCAATCTCACCTTACTCCCAGTAACATCAATATCGGGGTTGCTACTGGCCGTTATAATTGCAGTATCCAGCTGCACCATTAACTTTTAATTGATTTCCTCTTGCCAGGAACATTAACAAAAGAACCAATCAGCCAGATTGCCAATAGCTGCCTACCTAAGAATAAGCAGGATATGTTCAAAGAAAGCCTTACTCTAACTGATATTCATTCCTAAAGGCTAAATCTGCTGGCTCACAACAAAGAAACAGCATTGTTTTACTTATCAATGTCCTACTGTTCATCTAGAACATCTGCAATAGTTTTGCCTGCAGCACTACCCCATTCACTGCAGGCCTTGATAGACTGTTCAATGGGCTTTTTTTGGTACAAAATGTACAAAAGCATTTTGCAAACTAGACTTTTCTCTGATATGAATAATAAAAAAATCATTTTAAAGTGCATTTTGTTTCAGATTCCCCGTTTTCCAAACTAACCTTTGGCAAACAGGAACAAAATGGCAACAGCTTGAAACCTGACAGCTTGCTCCATGGCATGAAGCAGGGCAGAGGGTTTCTGCAGAACATTGTGTTTTGCTTGTTGCCAAAGTGCATTGCCATCTACCAGAAACACAGTTGATGAAAGACCAAGATGCAGTATGAGCAAACAGTGAATATTCAAACCCATCAAAAGAAGGCCACGTTGGTTTAGTGCTGAGGAACAGGTGGGCTGAACAAAATGTTTTCCCTCCCTCCAACAAACTGACCCGTACAAGAGAAGAATAGTGCTCACCATCATCCAGATATGCTTGGTCCAAATTCTGTTCCTGTTTAATAGTGACTCCAGCTGGTAACACTTCTTTCTGGTCGCTAACCGGTGGTCCATTTTTTGCTGCCCTCTGTCCTGAGGCTGTCTGCTGCTGAATCACAGTAGGATATGAACTTGGACTTAACCTCTGTGCTTGACTGACCTGGGGCTGGCTGGATCTTGCAACACTGGATGTAAAATTTTCACAGCACATGATGTGCTGAAATTCTTGGTGACTTCCACACCTCAGCTGCTGGTTGGTTGGAGAATAGTGAATTACTGGAGAAGACTGCTGGTTGCCTGGAGAGTGGTGGAGCACTGCTGAAGTTTGGCTTGGAGAACCAGCATGCACCAGTACTGATCTGTGGGCATCTGATAAAGCAACTGGTGTAGCCATCAAACTGGATTGCTGGTAGCCCAGTTGGCTTGGGCTAAGGCTCTTGCTTCTTTGGTATATTACAGCGGACGGATTCTGCTGGTGGTATCGAGAATCAGGGGAAGAAAGGCCTGAGCGCAACTGCTGGCAAGGGGCCATAGTGGCCACAAGACAGGAAGGAGATTCGGTGACCATTGTATGCTGTGAATAGTAAGGCTGTGTTACTGTTCCCAGACCACTGTGTACTGTATTGCAGATTAAGGCTGGATCATAGTCATCAATGGGCTCTGTTTTGATTGACGGTACTAGAATAAAGCATGCAAAGGACATTAATCGTAACAAGTTGATGAGAAACAGGTTTTCCTTGAAGTAATAAGAGATTTAAGTTATTTACAAGATTTGCATGTGCAAGGTCGTATCTCACAGACATGGAGCTTAATAAATCATGACAGAGCGCACTCTATGCTATAATAGGTTCTTGAAATTCTGTAATGAACTATTTAACCACATATTTCTAAAAAATGACAAATTCAATACTTTAGCTCATCTTTTAATTCATTTTAGTGCCACTCTGGAACTTAAGCAAAATAAGAAGCCATAGATAGATGTTCTGTTTAGTACTTCCATCTCAAAAGAAGACTGAATAAATAGAAATCCTATGACATATACAACTCCTCATTTTTCTGTCAAACATGTAAGTGTTGATCAAATGCACAGTTGAACTAGTTTAGAATTTTCTTTTTAGTTCCTTTGTTACATGTAACTTCCTCAGTACTGAGAGCTGAAGACTTTTCTGAAACCACCATTTAAAAGATGATGATTTGGTAAGAGTTGTGTGAATCTTGGTGTGGATAAATGATGATCCTCTACAGATATTTTCTCATACTTCTAATGATTTTTTGGTCAAATCTTCAGTCAAATCTGGTCAAGTGTCAGTGCAGAGATACCACAGAATGGCAATAGTATAGTGGTCGCGCAGCTGGGTTATTTTTTGGAAGTACTATTCCACAGCAGAGCAATTTAGCAACTACACAAAACCTTCACAGTGGTGACACCTTATATAGTTCATAAGTTCAGGGAGAGAACCAGCGTTTTTTCAGGCTGGAGGAGACCAAAATAAAAATCAGAATGAAAGTTTGCCTGTCCTTAGAAACAAGTCAAATGAAGACATCACTTTGAAGCTTGCAAAAAATCTGGTACTGTTATTTTATGCTTTCTGGTTTCCACAAACACAATACTCTGATTTTCTCACAATGTTTTTCTCGCAGCCAAAGCTGAGAAATTCTGGGAATCTCATTAGTAATCCTCTTGCATTTATTGTGACATGGCTCACCAATTCCCAAGAGGAAGAACATCAGAAAGCAGTCATATTTTTCTCAGCCAGCCTCATTCTGAAGAATATATATTGCTCGTCTCCCTCCATTCTGAGCCCCTGTTATTTTCCCAGACCTGATGTTATCTTACTGTCATGCATGTCAGCTGGGGAAAGCAATGCTTATGCTTTTCACCGGGTCACATCATGTCACAGACCAAGTCTGCTCCAGCTAAGTCTCCTGGCAAACTTCCATCAAGTTAATGGGGCAGCATCAGCCCATCGTCAAACTAACTGTTCCCTTAAATTTATGGAGAATTCTTGACCATAAATCACATGCATCCTTTAAACCTAACAGTTGCTGAGTGCTTAGCTGTACGCCGCTGAATTACATTAGTAAAACTGAGATCCTCAAATAACGGCAAGAAGACAACACAGCAGAAAATAAAATCTTGCTTATGAGAACTAAGCAACAACTTGTCCTATCCTTGGGAATTACCTGGGTGATAAGTAAAATGCTGGGGTTGACTTCTTTTTCTTTTCCCGTTAATGACATAGAAATTCACCTTCACAGCTGTGCGAATGTGCTTGTTACGATACTCAGGTACTTCTACAAAAAGCATGCTCTGAAACAGCAAAAGGTGACAATACAGAATCAGTAACTGAGCCTGACTGCAGATTTCTGCCTGCACCTCCCCTGTTACATGGCCAGGCATAATGGAATAGAAATCTTCCTATTCACCCGTTTAAAGAGGGGTATGAGATGAAGAAAGGAAAAGAAGGGTAAATGGTAAAAGACTCAAAGATTTTTGGTACTAGGAAGCTGGTTTCTATGTACTGTATCCTCTCTTGATGTTGTCCTGAACTTGGAGAGAAAAGTCTCAGCTACAAACAAAATACAGAGAAATAAATCATACTATGCTTGATAAGGAACTATGTGTTGCAGAATCCACTTGTTCTATAGGCTTTTTGCTTATGCACAGCCAGATCCTGTTTGCATGGAAATTAATGTTGAGTCTCATGTTCTCTTCCGCACAGGCAGGCACGGCCCACGGCAAAATGTAAGAGCTAGCTCCTAAATGAACTGAGCAACCACAGCAAAGTGAACAAAGAGACTCATTCCCTTGAAAGATCAATGTTCATTTTAAATGCTGTAGTACAGATCCTGTCCTGCAAAGTACAGAGCACCCAGGACTTCCATAGAGGCAAAAGGAAGCCAGGACAGCCAGCATCCTGCAGAGGACTGAGCTGGTACAATAGGGTCTTCTGCAAGAACACAAAATCTAGCAGTTACTCAATTTGCTGTGGGTTACTGCTAAATGAATAGTTTCTTTTTGCAATACATTTACTGCTGAAGCATTTGACATTTGTTCATCACAGCAGTCAGATAGCTGCTCTTTCTGCTTCTGGATGCTCTTTGAAATCTAGCCCTTGGATACATCTCGCTGTCTGAGAAGCGCAGGGAGAAGATATCCAATGTTTTGTGTACTTACAGACTGGCTCTTATCTTTGTCCACTGTTGCCTCCATTTCCCAGATCTGCTGACCATCTAGAAGAATACCACAATATTAACCTCACTGCATTTCCTTAAATCATAAGGTTTGACTTTGAAACAGAAGGCAAATTAAGGGCATCAAGTTATCAAAGCTCTCAAAACACACTTTCAAGCACCTTCCCAGTCCTAACCAGAAGCAACAGCATTTAATTTAAACACATCACTGAACACTTCTCTCACCAGGAAAAGGCTTACATAGGTATTAAAAATAAATGCTTACATAGAAATTAGCCAACCTGAGGAGTCAAATACTTAGCATAGGTGCAACATCTGCCTTTTACCAGCCTTTAGTCCAGCCAGCTCATCTGATGGAGGCCATCAGTAGGCCAGATAAATTTCTAATGGTCACATTCAGTCAGCTGCTTAGCAAACGGTCCACCACTTTAAGCAAGACCACAATGTGGTGAGTAGTGGAATGGGCTAGGAGGAAGAACGAGTTAAAGATTCAGATCTCCTGTGGGGTACCTGAAGATGGAAGCAAGCAAACTAAGCCACTTCAGGGCTTGAATCTCAGAGGTGCTGCAGAGTGAAACTGGTAGATGCTCTGAATTCTCACAGAAGCACAGGGTTTTCTACAAACAGTTCAGTGGGGGCAGATCCTTACCAAAACCGGGACACCAGCTACATACAGTGCTTTCTTTCTTTCTTTCAGGCATGCCCTCTTACTGTTTATACTCAATTCTTATTTGTGCGATATGACACGTCAGTAGGTGACATCTAGCAATAAATCTCCCCTGATGGAGGAACAAGCCAAGCATCTCTGACTGTACCGTCACCTCAGCACTGCCACCACTTCAGATCGTGATGGCGTGCCACTGGCTGTCCCAAAGTCACAATGAAGCACCAAATATTCACTGTACTTGGTGTGAAAGTGCCTTGTTTGACATGTAACAGCCTCTACCTCTGTATCACTGGAAGTCTTTCTGCTCTTAATTACATCTACACACTGATCTTCAGCCCAAGTTACACAAAATTGTATTTACTGAGCTAAATTGGATTTGATCTCTTTGCCTGAAACACTGTCAAAGCAACACCTGCACTCTCAGTACAGCAGTACTGACAGGGCATTTGTACACAGACTGGGTACTTCATCTGGCTACTAATATTTCCTGAATCTATTGTCACCCACAGTTCCCAGAAAAACTTTTAGCAATGCCTTCTTCATTATTTTTTTTCTTAGATTTTAATCTCTAGCCCTTTGGTTTTTATATTCTGCTGAGCCTTTTAGCCAAGCAATTTGCAGAAGAAAAAGATGGGGAAAAAATATTGCCTAACACCTTTTTCAAAGCCCGATTTTAAAGTGAATAGGGAACATGTATCCAAATGAACCAACATGACATGAAATATTGCAGCCACAAGGCTGGTGTTTGCTTCAGAGAGGGGGGAACCAGCTCCTGGGCAAGTTGCTGTGGGGTTCCCCATGCTGTATGCTCAGGTCTGGTCAGATAGGGGTAGAAGTCTCCTAAAAAGAGTCCTTCTCACAGGACTTCTTATTTTTCCCAATTCTTGGAAATTCTGCAAGAGCTGCTTTTGTCCTCTGTTATTTAAGTGCTTCTGCTTCTGGCGAAAAGGGAAATGAAAGAGTATTTTTAAATGCATTTTGCATTTTTTCTGTTGTTTCCCTCTTTGTTCTCATCTCTGTGCAGACAATGAGCTGACAGATGTGCTTGGCTTTCAGGGCAGCTTCTCCCAAGAGAGCCTTGAGCTGCTACTCCTTGGCCATGCTGTAGCTCCGCATCCTGCCTGCCTGGGGTCCCTCCCAGCATGTACCCGGCAGGATCTCACCTCCTGAGCACCTAACACATAGCACTGACAGAGCCTCCTCGTCCCACTTCTTACTCTGTGAAAGTGGAGACAACCAAGAAATAGCTGAAGCTTGGCTCTGTTCTTCAGTTACCTGAGGAAAAGCTTCACAGGGGGAGAGGTCTCTGACGCCTGGCTACTGCCACAGAATGCTGGTCCAAGGAGAAAATGCTAAATAATTCTTTTTTATTTCTTTTTTACCCAAGTGTTTCAAGCTCCCCCACAGTGAGTCAGTTGTCTTCTCTCTGCTAACATGTGCATTAGTGCCGGAGCAAGGAAAGCCTAAGCTGGGGAATCAGGGCCAGCAAGGCTCACGCAACCTGGTGCTGTGCAAAGGGACAGAAGAGCCTTCATTATTTAACAACAAGCATTCACTTTGGCCACTGCTGGGGACTGCTTGTTGCAGGTTAAATCTGTTAACACAGCCAACTTCACTGTTGTTGAAATGTTAAACATCCCAGGGAAGGGGAAATCCAGCAAACACCAGGGATTTAATCCAGCCCATCCCAAATGCATCATTTGATGACAGTAAATACTTAATGGGGAGAATTCTCTTCTAGGTTATCTTTGCAAAGAGAAACTATCATAGTGTGCTTTAAGGACTCTCCCCACATCCTCAAAAAAACCTACAAGATAAAACGTTATTGTTCGCTGAGGAAAAGAGGAGGGAAAAAGAAACAACAAAATACGTCATAAAAGAAGAGCCTCGATAGAGACACGCATCAATTACTGTCTGAGCATGCAGTATGAAGATGTCCTGACACACAGGCAGCCAAGGGGGAGTATTGGACATCAGTTTTTCTCCAGGCAGACTGTTTTCATCTTTGTTTCTGTACTGTGAAATTCAAACAGTCTGCACAGATACAACAGCGCTAACTTCACAAAGAAGGTGGAAATCAAAAGGATTTGCTGGTCCAAAATGCATAAAATAAAGGAGGAAGGAGCCTCCAAGTCATCTGGCGTATCCAAGATGCCTGTGAAACATATGCAACCGCAAGCGCCGTGGGTTTGATTTAGTAACTGAGCCACTGAAATTGCACTCAAATCTAATGAAACCAACCATAAAAATCAAACGATGTTTAGGCTGAGTCCAGAGTCTATGGGGATTAAGAGCAAGAATGAAAATAAGCCCAATCAAACGAGAAATAGATGCATTTGAGGTTATCATTCTAATGATGATAAATGCTTCTGTTTGGATATATTCATACTCAGGGCAGCTAAACAGGTTTCTAACAAACCTGTCAGCAGCAATCCCTGTTCTATAAGCACTGAAGCTCTGTTGAATAAAACCACTCTGCAGCTCACTCCCTGATCTTTATGCTTAAATATCACCATGTGGCTCCATCTGTCTCACTGTATAGCTGTGAATGTACAAACTTTAGCCTGAGACAATCAATATTTGCTTTTCCTTTAACCCTGCTGGATATGCACATACGGTGGGCTTTTGGCAGAAAGGTGAAGGAGGCTGTGAAAAAAAATGAAAAATACAACTGCAGTTGAGAAATCTCTTCACTTTAACCCTTCTTTTTTTGCTGGTAATGAAATTTGATTACGCACACTCAGAGAGGATGGAAAGCAGCAGGAATAAACTAACTCAGGGAAAATTCAAAGAGGGAAGATTTGCACCAAACTGTCAACACATCTGGCATCTTTAGGATGTGTGTAAATGAGAATTTTTTTCAGGAGGAAAGTGGATGCTTGAAGAAAGTCATCAGCAAAAATGGGATTTTTACTGTAAGGATGTGCTAAAAATGAAAACGCTGATATGATGGTAGAGCGCAGCCCCAAGTACAAAAGCTGAAGGGCCTTTTCTCCAGTGCAGTGTAATAGCCTAAGCTGTGCCTGAACTTTACAGATGCATTTGCTTTGACCAAAACTGTGTGTTCACTGACCTCTCGAGGTCCCTTCTGGCCTTCATTATCCTCTAATTCTGTCATGCCATAAATGGTGCCCTCCTTGCTTGCAAACCAAGAAAATTAAGCCCTAGCTTGACCAATAACTAAAGTCAACAAGTATGGAGAACTGTTTATTGCATATAATTAAACCTGTTTTAACAGTGGAGAGGTGAGAAAACTGTAAAAGAGCAAGAGCATCATTTTTGCTGATGTGTTGTAAAAGAACGAGTGCACAGATGCTCTGCAAACACATCCAGTGTTGAGCTGTCCTGACAGCAAGATGAGCCAGCCGGACCACTGCAGGGATGACCCAGTACATACATGGATCCTACAAGAACTTGGCGCCGGTTCCACATGTGTGGTGTGTCTCAAATTCTACCTCCACTACCAGGAATTCAATCCATGCCTCTGAAAAGAGCAGTAGTTCCACTAAAGATGATAAAATACTTCTGGATTTAGACCCTGAGGTCTTACCAGCCATGGCTGCCTCAAGCAGGATTTTTACTCTTGTGGTTCTGTGCTCATTTAATGGTTTGTCTTAGTTGGCAAGTCTTTAACACCACAGGTCAGTGAAATGTTCAGGAAATAGAGATTTTTGTGCTGCTTCAGGGCTATGAGACTTAGCATTAAACCCTGGTGAGAGATCTGATTGTGTCAGCACTCTTTGGAGGAATGAATGAGTTTTTGGAAGAAAGTAACTCTACCCTCCCTAACTCAAACTGTGATCATACTGAAAGTCTTGCTTCAAACTTTGGGCAAAATCAAAACGTCAGTCTGCATTAGGAACATTTTGGGTGACTCTCTGCAGCCCCTTATAGAGCTTTTTTTAATTAGCCAATTAAAGGTTTTCTGAACCAGTTACAGCCTTTACACATTATTCATGATCTCTTACTCATGACTTTGGGGTCAGTAACTAGCAGAGAAATGAACTTACTGCTTTATTTGAACAAGCATGACTGATGAACTGAGAGGTTCAGGAAATTTTCTTTGCAGTTCTCTCCAGCTGAAGACTAAGTGTGCTATTGTGTCAATTCTGTGAGTCTGTGCCTGCACGTGGTCTTACGCTTGAAAACGTACGTGGCTTTTCAGTCAACCATTACACAAATTACTTAAAGGACAACCTGTTACCTTTTTCCTAGGCAGCAAACTGTGTTAGTTCCCTAAAGAAACCAAGCCTGGTAGCTAGTAGAGCTCCTCTGACTACACATTTCTGCAGAGTTCCCTTTGGGCTTGCAATGAATTGTGTCTCTTGGAAGGACTTCTAAAAAAGCACGACGATTATCTCTGTCAGCTTGTACGATGGCAGAGATGACAAGCACCTCTGGGAAAGACTCAAGGTTTTCTAGAGCCTCCTCAAGAGCAAAGTAAACAGCGGTGAATGCTTTCCAGCAGAATCGACACCACTTCTGCAATTCAGAAACCTTGCAGGCAGCAGAACATCCACATGAAGTTTCTTCTGCTCTTTTGGGTGTCAATTCTGATTTCAGTGACTTGATCTAGGTGATCCTGCTGCGGTGGGGGGATTGGACTAGATGATCTTTTGAGGTCCCTTCCAATCCCTAATGTTCTGTGATTCTGTGAATTGTGCTTCACATCAGTGCAAAGTTACTCAGCGTCTGGTTTACAACCAGATGCAGTTACCTCCTTCCAAGATGTTACTTTGGAATAGCAGAAATTCATTTACATCTTACAAAAGCAGAGCTATTGAATCTTTCACTGAGCATGACTTCCATGGAATTATTTTTCTTTCTGAAGAAAGTCTGCCCACTGCAGTTAATGAAGCTCTGTTTATGATGAGCTGAGGCCATTTCACTGAGGACCTAAGTTTGAGTCACCAAGGCCAAAGACACAAGTCAAGGTCTGGGAGGTAAAAGGCCAGAGGATTAGTCATCGCCATCCAGCCCAGCCTTAAGTCTGACATTTTGCACAGTGAGACCAAGTCTAGAGAAGATTTCTCCCCATCTATTGTTGAGGAATTCAATTTGTGCTAAAACATAAAGACAGTAGTTGAGCAGTGAAGCAGCAGAGACAGTCTGTCATTCCAGAGTTCTTGCAAATAATTCTTATGCAGTTCATCAAAATAGACTTGTTGAGTTTTGAAGATTATAAGTATGTGTGTGTGTGTTTGTAGAAATAATTAAACAAAAGCTCCTCTCAAAATAAAACCACTGGGAACCTCCATGTAATAAAATGAGTCACACCAGGATGCGATGACTAAGTGGGAGAATAGGGAATTCCACTCCCCATGCCAGCTTTCTACACGATCAATTTTCTATCAACAGGTGATGGAAGCTTTTCTCTCTGCCTTTTGTTTATGCCAAGAATTATTGTTATTTTTTAATATTCTCTTTAAATAATTAAGATCCAAAGCTGAATAATCAGGGCCAGGCACACTTCCACCAGGCGCCCCCGTAGTAAACACTGAGCCAGAGAATCCAGGCCAGTAGTGGCTGCCTGTGCTAATAAGGATTTACCAGCTGTAAAATTCCAAAATCTTGTGTCATACGGGGAAACCTTCCAAAACACTGGATTCCACCCTGTCTCGCTGAGTCTCTAACAGCTATGGCAACTCCATTTCTGTAGCCACATTCTCTTGCATTTTTCTGTGTGTGATCCTTAGATTTTTTCCTGTTTTGCAGTGTTTTTCTGGGATCCCCAATTTAATATCTGACAGTTCTTCCAAGGGACTACAAGAACACCTGGGGCAGACGGCACATTTCAGCCAGGGGGTAAACCTGCAGGCAGAAAGGTTAGTTGGGATTTCAGCAGCTATAATAGCAAGGGAAAGGACCCTAAAACTTTCCAATTTGCACAGTGAAAAATGGACAAATTCTGATCCTCTTGATTAATAATTGTTCACTTCAGCACTCACAAATGGTGGAATTTGTTCAGACACCTTCCTCTTCGCCTGAAAAATCTACATCAATGCATATTCAGCATGAGATTGAGATTGTCTGATCCCAGTTCTAAAACATGTGCCTTTGTAAGTTTGAGGGCTTTATTTCTGTCTTTTTATATTTAATTTGCCTGAGAAAATTGCCTAATTGATTTTGCATCATTCCATTCAAAGACACAATTATTGAAAATAGTTTGCTTCGTTTTGTGTTGCCTGGAATTTTTTTGATCATTCATGAAACTGCCAGACTATTTAGTTCACTCTGTGGGACATGGTGAGAAATTTCAGACTTAGCACAACAGAAAAGGTGAACACTGCTGTAGAGAGTCTTATTTCCTTTCACATCTGCCACAGAAGACCATGACCTTCAGCTCTGGTTTATCACTATCATTAAAACCATTACGCTCTATTACATTTTAGTCACAGTACACATGCCATAATATTATGCCATCATGGTTCTCTGTAGTGACTATAACATCACTGTTAATTAACATTATTGTTACAGCCAACCACTGCAAGGGATGTAAATTAATATCTTGGGATAAGCCAGGTACTTGTGGCCATGGCTGCAGCTGAGCACATGGCACTGCAGCTGGCACAGCTGGGTGTGCAATGCGAGTCTGTCTTCTACAGTGATCCTCAAAAGACGGCAACACAAATCGATATGGAAAGGCAGTGAATCCCCAGCCTCAAAGCAGAGGGATACCTGACGCACACCTCAATTAGCATGATGCTGTTTCTACTGCACACAAAATAGTCAATGCTACTGCTGTACCTGAAGCAATAAACTCTGTGAATTGCACTTTGGATGTTTTAGTAAAGCTGCCTGATATGCCAAAGGAGGTACAGGATAGAGCCAGCAGAGGTATAACATGGAACAAGAGGAAGGGAAGATGAAAAGCTCATGGGTCTCAGTAACTTGGGCACAAGCACAGGGTCTGTGGTTCGGTTTTGGTGCAGGGAGAGAAGTTCCTCCATTCAGACAGTACCTTGGGCACTGTGCAGATGAAAGCCTCAACAGACTAAACACAATGGGCATGGAACTGCCCTGTGGCAAGATCTTTTGAAACCAGCAGACATTCAGGCATGTTCAAGGGCACCTGCTGTAGCTATGAGCGTCCTAGGAAACATCTGCCACAAAAATATCACTGATGTGACACACGTGCAGCAACTCAAAGCAATAGGAAACTAGAACTCAATTGCTTGAATCTAGAGCTGGAAAGATTTGGTTTTGTCAAATGGACTTTTGAGTGTACATACTTCAGACGACTTGAGAGCTGCACCAGTTCAAAGGGCACAGCAAGCACCACCTCCTCTCTTTACACCGCATGGCCAAATTGAAAGATTTATGGTGGATCTACTCCAAAGATATATGCTTTTCTGTTGGGGTTGTTCTTCCACCACCCACATTGTCCCAGCAATGAGTCATGATGTCCATGTGGCCACCATAAGAGTTTGGCAAGGGAAAGCACTGTCCATTTGCACTTTTCTCCCAGGGAAACATGAAACTCCTTTATCACTCACAGCAGAGCAGCAGTAACCAGTACACAAATGGGAGTAAACACAATGCAACCAACATCTGACTTGCAAATTATTACATGACAATTAAAGCAAATAAAAGGGGGATTTCCAAACCTTTTCTTTTTTTAACTGCATTGTAAGATCTGGGTCCCAACCAAATGCTAACACCCTTGACCTTTAGCAGATTCCAAATCCTTGATAGCTGTAGAACTGCTTTCCAAGCTTTCTCTTCCAGATCCAAATTAAAAGAACACATACACTTCAGAACATTGTATCTGTATGGACTGCTCTAGATCCTTCCCCTGACCTATTTTTATTTAACTGGGCTCTGTCATGTATTTCTGAGTTCTGATCTTGAAAATTCTTCAGCCAAACTCTGCTTTGGTGGCAGACTGACCGTACCAAATTCATGAGTTCCCCTGGTTTACAGCAGCTACAGATTACCATCTATCATCAGGAAGAGATAACCTTAACAAGAACTCAAAACTATAATGCTAGCATGTTGATAAACCTTATCATGAATAAAATGAATGCTCTTTATGCAGCAGCATTTTGAACCCAAGTGCTTTATCCCCTTGCTCACACCGAGCACTGAGCTCCAGCCCCTTCACTTTGCTTCCTGCTGCCATTTCCTGTCACAAGCCCAAGATGAGAAACTTGTACAGGCTTCTCACTGGTGAGCTCACGGTGATACTTGTCATTTACATCATGTAAGACAGTTATTTTCATGACATCCCAGCAGTAGTAGGGAAATACTATTTATTTTCCAGGTACTTCTAAGGAAAAATTCACGTGTGCATATTCTCTGTGCAACAGAGAAATCAAAACTATTCATTACTGGCTTTATAAACATGTTCTACTTCAGGTGCAAGTATCAGCAGTTCTACGGTTCTCTGCATCGCTAGGAGCGAGCCAAGAGTTGCCTACAAGACCCAGAGGAAACCAAAACACGTATTAAGTGTGTGTCTGAGGGATAAAACCTTATTTACACTTGTGAGCCCCAACAGCAGTTTCCTCAGTGTTGTAAGATATGCCAAATGCTGCTGGCTCAGCACCGAATTCACTGCAGACACTGATCCAGACCCCACATTGAAGGTGCACCCACCCTATAAAACGACTAACGGGAACATATCACTGCACAAAGATACTCACACAAAAGCTTTTTGGGGCAAAAAGAAGTCTTGCTACTCTGATCTTAAAACACCAGGCAAACAAGCCAAGTCAAGGAGCTCTGTGGAGCGCAGCATGACAAAAGCTATTAGATGGGTTCTACACTGCTGCTCTCACCCTTGTCACTGCTAGTAAGCTAAAATTGGTGGCAAAAGTGACAAATTGACCAAGGCCTGTGAGCTGATGAAATGAAACTCAGAAGAAACCCATGTTTCCCGTGCAAGCTGGGCGCATCTTCCTGCCTTCACAAAAGGTGTGATTCTTTCACAGGCTCCCCTGGACAGCGTTGCGCTCTAGGAGTGCAACAATGACGGGGTCACGCCAGCGATGCACTATCCACCCACCAGCATGTTTACTGTGGCTTAGTTGGCTTCTGAGCAGCTTATCAGCACTTTTTGCAAGGTGCTGTGCAGATCGGATCTGCAGCGAGCAAGCTTCCTGAGGTGAGTGCAGGATCTCTCCTGCTTCTACCCAGTGACATTTCTAATTGATAAACCAGGCTGCCCTTTTTGTTCTGAGTTCATGTAGCCTAATGCAATGACAACTATGCATGGACTATAGCTTATAAAGAGGGAAACTGAAAGCCATAGGTGCATAGATCCCAATTTTCAGGCAGGCTGGGACTACTGACAACCCCAGTACAAAGGCTTCATTTTCAATCTGCTGCAGTCAGCCAGAGTCTGATCAGCTCCTGCATGATTTGCATACCCAGCTCAGCTCCCTAACCTTCCTTATCTTATGATACACCTCTTAAAGAAAGCAATCTTCACTTAAAAGCCCTTCAGGGCATATCTGTAGGAAGTATTGCTGCATTATAAACCAGTGCACGGGAACACAGAGAATAAGCTCACCTTCCAGCAGTCCCCCAGATACCTCAAAGCAAGCCGCACAAGACTTCTGCACAAGAACAAAGATTTTACTCTGGACCTCCTATGCTCTAAATTCCCACTCTGCCAATCATTTATGCAAAGTCCAGCAGACTGAGACTGCCTGCAGAAGCCAAGGGGCTGTGGCAGAGGCAGGATATGGAACACTAGCATGCAAATCCCTGCTGCAGACTGGGCACAGCTGCTGGGATAAGTCATGCCTCTCCACTAACAGGAGGTTAAAAAAGAAAGAAAAAAAAAGCTATTTCCCCAGCAGCGAAGAAAAGCTTTGGATTTAGTGTGGAAAATGTTGTTGTTCTTTTTACTTTCTAACATCTATTCCAGACAGAGCCTTCTCTGCTCTTATATGGAAACAGGGGCAGGGAGGTTTGCATGTTTCCTCGAAATGGCATTAAAAGAGCTACCTTCTTTAGTGTATCATCTCCTTTAGTTACTGCAAAACATTCTCGGGACAGGTATGGTCATAGGCTGCCAAGCATGTTCCCATGCACCTTTACAATTCGCTGACATCGATGGAACAGTAGCAGCACAGTGGGAAGGAATTAATACATGGGCTTGAAAGGAAATACAGGGTGCCAAGAAAACTGCTCTGACTGCACAGGCTCATCTGAACCTTCACAGCTCAGAGGCCCAGAGCCTTTCATCTGGCTGTAAAATAGCATGACTTGCTGGTGGTGTGCAAAGAAACAGACCTACAGCATGCTGTTTTTTCTCCCCGACTCACCAGCTGATGCCCACATACATTAATTTTTGTCTCGGTTCTTACCTTTTGCCAAAGGCATTACCCCATAAATCATGCACGTGCTGTTCACCTGGGAGATGCAATTTCTTAAATCCCTTGCAAGTCACTGGGTATGTCGCTTAAGCTGCCTCTACCTTAGTTTGCTAAGAAAACTTGGGAGCAATGTGCTTTCATAACGTGAGAGGGAACAACACAACGGGAACACAAAGTTTACATAAAACAGCTGATGCTTTTTTATACTGCAGAGTCCTTTGTCTCACCGAAATAAACAGGAGTAAAGGATGGCAGGCTCTGGCTCATCTTATTTGTAAAGTGGTTTTTTGATCCCTGGGCATGATTATTATCCTTGCTGAGCACAGTATTTAGAATACAAAACCCAAGCCTAATGAAGGGGAAGTTAAATGAGTTGAGGCCATTTACAAAGAAACAAAGGTCTCTTTGCATAAGCCTTAGAAATCCAATAAAATACACACACCGCTAGGGGAGGTGAGCAAAATGCCTGCATACACACGATATTGGGCAAGAAACTATTCAGGTAGCTACAGTCAAATGCTTTTGTTTGCATTTCCTCCTGTAAACAGTAACACTTGGACTTTCTGCTGCCCACCATAACCATTAGATCACACTAAGCATGTTTTCTGGAGTCAATTGTTCTTTGAGTTAGAAATCAAGTGTTGTTTATTATAGCATGCCATTATGACGGCACAATGCAGATTGCTCAGGAAAGGTAGTAAAGGCCATGCTAGCCAACTAAAGAACTCTCAGAAACCTTCTTTATTCCTATCATCTATTTATATCCATCCAGCACTAGTCAGGGCTTGGAACCATCTTGTACCTCTGTACAATTTGAGCAAATAGGTAGACAAGATGAAAAGCAAAAGAATCTACAGTCTGCTGTTCATGTCCCCTTCAAGGCTACTCAAGAGCTAGCAAGATTATCAGAAAACTCTGGCAAAACATGTTTTAAAAGAAGCAGCTCTACTGGAAAAAAGTAATATTGGGGTGTGAGAGGGGTCTTTTCTTGTTGAAATGAAAATATGTAAAAATATCTGAAAAAATATGGCATGTATGTATAAAAGTGATTTTACTTTGGTATAAAAATACACATTACATACATTTCCCACCCCTGACTTCTAAAGGAAAGAAAACACAAGCTTTGCCTGTAGTTCACATCAATAAAAACAGTTAATTTCAATCACGACTTCTGCAGTCACATTGTCTAAACATGAGATCAAATGAACACAGAGAAACATGTAACAGTCATCCCATTTCTTTGGTAACATACCCTGGGTACTGCTGATTCCCAGTGTCTGTATTCTCACGAATCAGTAACACAACTACTTGCTCCCAAGTTGAACGTTATTCACATGGTTAAGTCAAATGACTTGGGTCTACTTACGTGAACTTGAATGGGATTACTCGCTTGAGTAGAGTTACTTATGCACATATCTTACGCTGAGACCATGAGAGACAACAGCACTGCAGATTTACCACTCTAAGATTTTACTTTATCCCATCATGGAAAGTTGGGAAAAATGTTCTTACCTGATGTTTTTTCTGTAAACACCACCTTGGACTCAGCTGTGAAATTCTGTCCAGTCAGGATCATCTGCTGTCCTCCATAAACAAGGCAGCTATCAATGTCTTGTCTTTCAACCATTGGAAGTTCATGAGCAGACCTTTGGGCTGTGGACAAATTGCAGACATGAATGAAACCAACTCTGTTTTACCAGGACTTTCCAAATCTTCCCAGAACTATCCACAGATAGATCTTGTCATCGTTACCATCCACTGCCTGCCAAAGCAGCTTCTCCAGGGTGCTAAATTTAGGTTTGAGAGGGAAAAATAAACTTACTCAAGGCATTTTATTTGGAAACATTCAGGAGCTGGCTGCAGCATTTCAGCTGTGCTGGCCTTACTCCTTGTCCTTGAGAAAGGACAGCTTGGATGAATGAACTGGAACTTGCCCATGTCTGTTTCCAAATAAATGGCCAAATTTTCAAGTGCAGCCACACTACAGCCCTGGAGCCCAAAGATTCCACCTGCAAGGAGGATTCCACTGAAGAAGAGTAAATTCCTTTAGAAAATGAAAATAAATCTCTTCTGCAAAAGCCCACTGGCTCCTACAGAATGGGGACTGTGCTGGGCCTGGAACAGTATGTTTGCCAACAAAAGCACCGTCTCCATGTGCTGGCACCAAGCCTTGTGCACACAACAAGAGGGGCAACGATGAAGCTGCATTTGTGAACAGGAGAGGTCACACCAGGACTGCTGAAGCCTGGGCTTTTGCAAGTGTGTTTTGCAGGGGCCTGAACATCTGAGGAACAGAGGCCTGTGCTGCAGACTGAGTTTGATTATAAAAAGCAAGAGAAGAAAAGTTAGGGTGGAATCCAGATGGGGCACGTACGTGATCAAGGGTTTCTATGGTCTTTACTGTTCTTGGCCACAAACTCGGAGTGTGACTTTGCCAGGTTATTCTCTCTTTCCCCAGCCAGAAAACCAGGGTAGCACCATCTCTCCACCTACTTTCACCCCTTTAAAACAGCCATTTGCACAGTCGGAAAAGCTTTGGAGAATCCCGGTCACCATCCCTGCAAGGTCGTTCCAACTGGCTCCTGCCACTTGTTAGCGAACAAAGAAAGTGAAGATGCAGGAATTGTTCCCCACAACACAGACAGCTGGAAAATATCATGAGCTTCCCCGTGAGCAGACCAGGTGGGCAGCAGTTTGGGTCTGAATTGTGAGTTCATGACCTGCACTCAAACTCCTCCAGATTCATCCACCCCAACTGGAAAGGCCTCTAGAGGATGCCGCTCATCTATTTAACAGCTGCCTTGGCTGGATTTTAACTTTGACAAGGAGTCTGCACCCAAGAGACCCTGAGCATTTGTGTCTTCCCTTCACCGAACATTGTTGGCTGCTGAGACAAAAATAAGGAAATGTTATCCTATACATTCAGTGCTGGAGCTCTGCTCACACACAGGCAAGGCTGGACTTGCTGGGACCCGCTCTCGGCACACTCTTACTGCTCTGCCTCCTTCCAAAAGCTGAAAACCCAGCTGAAAACCTGCAGTTCGTGGCTGCGGTGAGAGCTGTACAAATTCTCACACCACATAAAGAAAACGCTGGAATGTTTGGTGGGAAAACACAAGTGTTAAACCTTTCAGACAGGTGTCTGCGGAAGTGGGGAGACGCTTTTCTAGCGAGGACAAGCTCAACTGAACCCTTGCTGCCTGTCAATCTGACACAGAGCTTTTGCTCTCATTAAAAATACGAATTATTCAATATTTAAAAATTTACTGTGCTGTGTGAGAGGCACTATTAAAAATCTATTTAAAATAACCTTATGACTTACTGTTCTCTTCAAGTATACAACAACAGCTGGGCTAAGATACTGCCAATTAAAAATATATATTCAGAGTATTTCCACAGAAGCTGCTAATTTCTTTCACATGGCTGTATAATTAATTCCTTACCCTAAACACTCAGTTTTTTGATGAGTTCATAATTGGATTTATCACAGATTTGAAACCTCAAAGGCTTAAGAGTACATAGCAATCATCAAAAATATGTCTACAACAGGCAGAATAAAATGTATTTAAGCTTTGCCCTAGACACTGTTATTCTTAGTTGGTACCCAAATTTCACTTCAAAAGCATCCCAAATAATCAAAATTCCAGATTAATCTATGTGTCCTTGGACTTCAGTGCATTAACAGACAACCTCATATCTGACATCTCACAGATCAGTGGCTCTCAAAGCTTTTTCAGGATGAGGAAGGACAAATTTTAGCCTGGAAATAACAGTCTGACTCATCTTAATTGCATTTGGATCTTGACAAGTTGGAAATTGCCACTGAAGACCAACCCATTGTCCAGCTTTCATAAAGTGCAGTGTTTGTGTACACCATGATCTACCAAGGAGTCCAGAAGGACAGCCAGTTCACCAGGACTGTGCATCCCACCCCTTAGGAAATGCCAAAAAACCATCTGCCATCCTCAGCCGAGCTGGAGCAGTACTGCCTGGAAGCCTGCGATGGGCAGAGGTGTTCTGTGGGTATCACCAGTGCAGCTCCCTGCTGCCATGGCCACAAGCAGCCAGGCTGACGTAGCACTACGTTCTGGCATGGCCACAGCATGAGCTGGCTATGGGCATCTCTAAAACTGCTTTTTCCCTGACCCAGCTTTGCTGTAGAAGTACAAACTCATGCATGCTGTTATGTACTGCAGCATAATGCCATTTGGAAGAGTTTCAGTTACTTCTCGGAGCAACTATCATAGTAAAGGGAATGGTGGAGGAGCACAGGCAACTACTGAGTGCCAGGTTTCCTCTGCCCCATTTTGCCTGCCCTCTTCTTCTCTCACTAGGTGATTTGAAAACCTTTCCTAAAAAATAAACCAACACATCAAAAAACCCCCTTTTCATTTTTCAATAACTTTTTTTAACCAGGCCTATATGAAGGTTTCACCTTTCCTCTGAAGCTGCCTCAATAGGATAACTCTTTTGGCCTCTGCAAGAAACATTAATTGCCAATAAATCCCCTTCCTCTAAGGCTCATGATGGGTGGACTGCATGCAATAATTTCACACTATTCCTTCTCTTCCCCCGGGGGTTGGCACTTCATAAAGTGACCTACAGCTACTGGAGTTTATGAGCTTTGAATAAACAAAACACTGTTGATTTAACCAGTTGGGGTGTTTACTTTCAATAGCAACAGTTACTGACATAAAGCAGCAAAGCAAATGCTATAGAAATACTCACACTTGGCCTGAAGCAGTGTGTCAACCTATTAACAGGGGACATTATTTTTCTATTTTATTTGAATGTCTGCAAATCAAGATGTCATGGATACGTGGTGCCAAGAAATACAACGCACACAGCAACACAAGAAACAGAAAGGGAGCTGCTGTCTTGGGGCGCTGCACCACCTACCCCTCCAGCCTCAGCCCAGGAGGGAAGCAGCCATTGCCTCACATCACCTAGACAGCTGCTGCCCACAGCCCACCCAGGTTCACATGCACCTGCTGCAGGGGCACCGGGCACTTGGCAGGGTTGAACCTTTATCCCCTTCCCTATGCTAGCAGGTGGAGGGAAGGTTAAGATAGCCCAAACCCCTGGGTTGGTAGGCTGAATGCCTTGCAGGGTATGCACAAGCCTGGAGGCCAACTATAAGTGTGCCAGGGCAGGGTCAAGGTGTTCCTGCATCCCTACTTGCCCACAGCATCCGTATCTGCTCCTTTCTCAGCAGAAAGGCTATTTGCTTACTAGGAAAAAAGAGAGACATTTCGAGAAATCTGATTATCTGGATATGTCTGTTGCAGCTCTAAATGTCCCTCAGGAGACTGTTGTCCAGGATCTAAGTGACAATCCCAGTTGTATTCCCTAATGTACTCCATAGGCAATCCTAGCTCTGCCTCTGAGCCCTTTGCCCTCTGCACAGCCCAGCTCCCCCCATCTCCTCCAGCATGCAGTTCTAGCCCTGCCTGAGCATCATGTTTCCTTCCACTGGTATGGAGGACTTCCAAATGCTGCCTTACCTTGCCCAAAAGCTGACTCACTTCTTAAGTGAAGCTAAATGTCTGTAACAGTCTCCAGAGAAGAACCATATCAACAATCTGCATCCTTGCATGTGCAATAAGAGCAAGGGCTGGACTGGGTAATGTAGGCAAAGCAAAAGCACTGATGTGATCTGCCTCAGGAGGAATAGCCTTGTGAACTCTGCACTGAGCGGTGTGTGTCTGACTGACAATTCCAGAGTGAAGATACTTCATGTACCAGCACACTGCATCATTACTGCCTTCTGCAGTGACTGGAAGCCTCCATGCAAACTCCTTTGTGAACACAGGCCACAGAAGAGCTGCAAGAGTGAAATCTCCACACCATCCATCTACCATCTATACTAGCGAGTCCAGAGCTTAGGTTTACCTGTTGTCACTATAGCTGATCTGAGTTCAGGAGAGATTCTCAGCAATGACAAGGAGCAGGACTGAGGCTTGCCTTCAGCTCAGTAAGGACAACACTAGCATTACCTCTAATTATCTCTAACTGCCATCACAAGCCAAGTAAACAAAAAAATGTGGCTACTGAATAGAGGTGGGGTCACAACTTGCACCCCCAGTGCAGCAGTATTCCCAGGCCAAATGGCCAGATGCCACCTTGGAGCCTCCATCCTCACTTTGACCAGGGGGGTAGTCCCAGCTCAGCCCAGTTTGCTGGAAGCCTTCAAGCCATGACTCGCCACTCCTGACGTGTCTTTCCAAACCCCTAAAAGCTCTTAGCTCCAGACACTGATTTCTGTCAGATTGAGAAGAGCAGATAGAGCTGGGTGCCTGCTGCTAAAAAAAATCCAACACCCTAGAAGCAACGGCAGAGGCATAATTTGTTGTGGGATTAAATCTTCTACCTCAGTGCAAACTTTAATGAGCCAAAGTAAATATCTCATTCCTCCTGTCACACTGTGTTTATTTATCACGAGCCGCCTGCCTGAGGTAGGATTGATAGGAGCAGAGCTCCTGTGCTGAAAGCTTATCCAACACAGTAATGTCCTGAGAGACTTTGATCTCATCCATCACAAACTAAAGCACCCAGACTTCACCAGTGGAAGGAGAGTCAAAGGCTGAGGAGGAGCAGTATTTGAGTAGGGGTGGATTAAGGGCAGGGCAAATCTCTAGCAGGCAGGTAGACATCAGTCAGGCACCCTAGAGAGCAGCAATCTTCTTATGAGTGGGATGGGACGAATTACCTCCAGGTAGGAGATGGGCCGGTGGAAGGCTTAAGTGAGAATCATGTAAACAAGGCAAATTTGTAACCCTGATTAGACAGGAAACATTGAAAATGTGATGAAGAGAAGAACCCTGGTATGAATGACAACAGACTCCAATTTGTTGCCAGCAAGGCTTAATCAGCACTTTGTGCAGAGCCATCCAAGAAAAAAAGCACCAAAAATAGACGGCTTTACTCCACCTCCTTCTCTGCACATAATTTATGTTATGATGTCCCTGCGAAGAAGAAGTGACAAGCACTGATGGCAGCAGCGTCAGATAAGTATGATACTTTCTATGAACTGCAGCCAGCTCACCAAACCAGCATGTGATTAATGACAGGAAAACCATGGCCTCGGTTCACTTCTCTGTCGATCATCTCTGCGGGTATGCACAGCATTTCCCTTTAATCCCTTGTGGAGGAGATCTGCTGAGCTTAAATTACGCTCAGAAATCCACACTCTGCATAATACACTGGGGCACTTGCTTTCACCAACAGTGGGACTGCAAAAACGAAAAGTAAACAGGAGTTTATCCTCACAGCAAGGCTTGCAGCCTGCAGAAAGGGTGGGCATTTTCCTAGTGTCTGACTCAGACTTTCCAGACTGAAATATTTTGGTTGCACATTAAAAGTAGCAAGTGTCAGAATTAGCTTTTAAATGCTGCGCTTCAAGGGAGAGAAAAATTTCACTTCAGAAAAGCACCAGTCTTTGTGTCTGTTGTATTTACAGCAAACGGCATGACTGTCTTGAAGTTGAAATGAAAGGGGCAAAACAATTCCTTTAATTCAACTGGAAACCATGCTACTCCCATAATAATCATGGTTATGGTCAAACTTGCAAGTGGGTACCTCCTAAGTGCAAAAGGACCATTCATTTCTGCTTTTTTAATCTCAATAAACTAGGGGGCTCCTTCTTGCCTGTCTTTGTATTCCGACCAGCACAACTCCCAGCCGAAGAAAAGCACTAGCTGGTTTGCCAAGACAACATTCTTTTACATGACTAGCTCTTTCCTCCACAGTTATTAATGTGTCACATATCACAGGCTCAGATTGTCTACTATTATGGGAAACTCTACTAGAAGGAGAGAAAAATAAAGGAAACTTCCAGGGAAATTGATTGAAGGGAAATAAGTTCTTTGACTCAATTAGGTGGAACAAAATACCGTCAATAATAGAAACTATTTAAACTCCTCAGATGGACAAAACAGCAGAGTTCTGTTTGTTTTGATTTTTTATCACCTTGGTATATCTACTAAAAGAGCAATATTTTGGACTCCTCGTTTCATGCCAAGTGCAGTCATTTGCATTTTAAGGGATTTCTGAGCACATCCTAATATCAGCAAACACATTATATGAAACAAGAACTTTGGGAAGGATAAAACCTGTGCACACAGTATGGATGATACTCTGAAGCCTTACACTCACATCCCACAGACACTTGCACAAAGCAGGTTTTGATTGCTTCATGGGCAAAAAAAAAAAAACCCCTAAAACTTGCTGATTCACAGGTGTTTTTGTGGCCACTACAAGCTCCCCTCAATCCTGCTCCCCCTCTACACCAAGGATGCTTCAGCCAAGGAGTGGAAACTCAACTGCAGAGATCAAACACTCACTGAGAAGTGAGTTTCAGCTCATAGAGAAAGGCAAATCAAAGCAAACTGATAGACCTAATGTCACAGAAATTGTCTTAATGGTTTGAAAATAATGACCAGGTCTGCGAATAGCAAACAGTTCACTGAGTGACCTGTTTTCATTGGGGCTGTGTCTGAAGGGACGACTCAGCAACCCTCTAGCAGTGGCAATTCTGTCACCTTCTGTGAGATCAGCTCTGTGATAGCCCTGCCTGGTGCAGCAAAAGCTCACCTCTAGGAGCTGGATTATACCTAAACCAGAGATGTACAGGCAGGGACGGGCACTTGGGCACGCACAGCCGCAGTACTGACTACAAGCACCAAGGTGTGAGGGCAGGGAGCCGGGCGCTGTCTGCTGTGGATCCTGGGGACACCTCAAGTGGTGCCAGTGGGCCTTGCTGGGTGTTTCAGGGCCTCAGCACCGAGCAAACAGCCAGGAGAGGGATTTTTTTTCGCCTTTCCAGCACAGTACTTACAAGACAGTACCTTTCCATCCCTAAGTAAGTGATGGCCTGTTGCTACAACTATCAGAGGGCTTTCAGATGCCTTTGCCTGCTCACTGGCTTAGAACTAATCAAAAGGCCACAGGAGAATTAAGCTGCAGGCTGCTCGAGGTACAGGCTTGTCTGGATACGAGGGCCTTTGTGAGGCATAACCCATCATTTAACAACATAGCACCTCCTTGGTCTTCCCACACAGCTGCCTCAGGAGGAACTTGCTCCGGATGATGCTTTGAACCTGTGAAATCCCCTCCTAAAACCTGTCAAGTGCTGAATGTGACACAGATGAGGTGGAACCAAATCACCCCGTGAAAAGCAGATACTTCACAGTTCCTGCTTCATTGCAGCTAATGATCTGCTGACACCAGTGGGAGTTTTTGAACCAGGATCGGCTTCTGCTGAGGAGAGCGCTCAGATAGTCTGTTGGTAGCAACAGTGCTCTCGAGGGAACCCCACTGGTAGGGAAAGAGCCAGTTATCTTAAAGCTGCTACTTACTAAGGCTTTCCCAAAGGGGTATTATTAACAGCTACCAGACAGGAGAGACCTTACAGGTCAGTCCCTGAGAATAAGGGCTCCCAGGTGGCCATGTCAAAACAAAAATAAAAAGCAAACAAGGTCAGAAAAAGAGAATCCCAACAGCACATTTTGGTGAGGGATAGGACACAATGAGAAGATGTTCCAGAGCCCCAGCACGCTCCTTTCTCAGGAGGGCACATGAGCTCACCTGAGCCTGTGAGCTCTGCAGCACAAGCAGACTGGGAGAAATAGATTATCATCTCTAAGTGTGATGTAGCCTGCATTAGTAATGCAGGCTAAACCAACTACTGTTTCTAACCATCTTCCCAGAACTAGGCTGAGCTCAGGAAGTGCTACTGAAATGCAAAAGCGCTGTTAAATATGCAATGTACATTCTAAATGGAAGCAGCTTATTACTCCGGATCACTTTATACTCTATTTCCATGGTTGTGTCCAGTATTCCAAAGACAAAAATTACTTCTTTTGTTGGACAACAAATACACTTTCTCTTGTAGGAGCTTTGCTGTCTGCTACAAAGCAAAGATTTTCATACGTTAATTATAAAAAACATTAAATTAACCCACTCTAATGGGATTTCTCCTCTCAGCTTTTTTATGTGCATAAGACTCGAGGCAAACACCTCCCTGTACATCTTAATGCCTAGACATCTTAAACAAGCCATTGTAAACAGCAGTCAGTGCACAGGCAAATGAGGTGTGCACATACAACTCAGAAAAATGTGACCTTACTCTGTAAATTGTGACTGGATTTCTGCTTGAACCACCTTTGGTGATGGGTACAAGCTGTGCAATTGTGGAAGACTCTGAGAAATGCCTGGCTAACACTTACTTGCTTTTCCTGGAGGAGAATTTGAATAAATGGGGTGTGATCTGCAGGCTTCCCTGCATGACCTGGGGAACATCCACACTCTGCTTAGCTCATGCTGTTTTTGTGTTTGGTGGATGTAGGAGTTACACCTGGAGTTTCCCCACCCATGTAGCTCCCCATTACAGGCAAGAATGGGCTGTTTCCATTTGGAAAAGGAACTGAGGGAGAAACCAGGTGATCCTTTGCCACAATTCCCTTCCTATCCACAGAAGCTGCATTTTGCTGAGTGTTTCCTTTAGCAAATGGGCCTTTGTTTCAGCAGAAACACGTTTGGGGTGGAGGCCACTATTGTTTCAGCCATCTGGTCTCATAAAGGTTTGTAACTGTTTCCTATGGAGAAAGGTGGTGGTTACTCCCACTATTCTTTGATCCACATTACCCACTGCCCAGATAATTCATTCAGCTGCTAAAACACTCTGATAGTTGGTATCTTTGCATAAACATTTCCCAGCAATCATACATACCCATCACCCTCTCCTTAGCCTTGCCTTGTTTATTCTTTTTTAGTGATTTTTAAAAGCTGCTGTCATTAATTCATTAGTGACATTTTCTTTTGATTTCCCATCCAGCATTGGCCCCTCTCTTAGTCTAAGCAGTTGTTACTGAAGTAAAGGCTGCATCTCAATAAATAAAACTCCTCACACATGAGAAACTCTTCAATGACTTTCCTCCCAACTTGTGGCAAGACAGGTTCTGCTGAAGGGGTGAGTCACTCAGCAAAGGGACAGGAAAACTGTTGATTGTGTATTTGTGAAATCCCCAAACCGCTGAAAAGGCACCATTTGCCAACAAAAGCATCACAGGATGCACATGAACCAGCAAAGTGGGTGGAGCCCTTCCAGAAATGACTGTGACATGAGGGGCACCTTCTCAGCGGCCTCTCTTTCTCAGGATCCAGTATGTTAAAATGAGTGGGAGGTACAAGTTTCTCAGCTTGCACACTTACAGAATTTGCCCCCCAGAAATAAAACTGCAAGTTTTCTTCTGTCTCTCTGGGGAATACCAGAACAACATGTGCTTTCCCTGCTTCAGCAGCAGCCTCCAGAGCAGCGTGCTCCTTCCTTAGCACTGACATCTAGAAAAAATGATAACCAGGATGTGCCTGAGCCTCAGAATCAAACCTGTTTCTCAATGTCAGCTGTGTTCCTGTCTCAGCTGAGAGCAGAGCACTCCTTCAGCTTGCTGGTTAGTGCTTGGACCTGCCCCAGATTTGAATTCAGAACCTCCCAAACCTGCCAGCTTATGAATACCTTGTTCTTGTTATGTCTTCACTCAAAATAAAACCACTGCAAGGAAGACAAGCAGCTTGCATCCTCAGCTACAAGCAGGTAGAATGTCTGTCTGCCCATATGACCACATTTCTGCTGGGTCTCTGGTCCCAGAGAAGACCTGCTGGTCAGAAATAGCAGCAATACTCTAATACATAACATAAACTTTGCAAAAACCCCAAAGTCTTTTTCTGTCCTCACAAGCTCTAAGCACCACCTGCCACCAAAGCCTGCTTCAGGAAAGGGACTGCACAGAGGTAAGAGCCACAGGTCACTCCAATGGTAGCACAGGGCAGTCAGCGCAGAGGAGCAGAGCACCAAGATGACCATTGTTGCAAGAGACAGAACAAATCTCAGGGGATACTTACAGCATTCAATGGGGTTTGATGCTGCTTGCAGAGAAATGATCCTGCCGTTGGACTCAGGGATGTGCACGCGGAAGACGAGCCGGACACGAGTGTTCTTCCTGCCGATGTCTGTCTCTCCCTTACGCAGCTCAATATCTGCATTCCTCAGCTTCAAAATCCCTGCACAGTCGATGCTGCCAAACACACATGTAATTTATCTTAATACTTCTGCTGTCAAACAGCTTGGAAATAGGTGACAGTCAAGAGGATTAATCTGCTTTACTTTAATCTCCACATTAAGGACAGCTTGAAATATTTGTTCTATATAGGATCTAGATATGGCCATTCCAGCAGCTACAGGGAAGAAATCTCAGACACTCCGGGATTGAAGGATACTGCTGAATCCTTCCCCAGAGTCTTGGGCCCAGTGGCCCAGCACGTCCCAGCTGAGAGCTCGGGGTGCCTCTTACACCAGCGACCACAAAAGTCATGCTCCAAACATTATAACCTTGAGTCTTATTCCCCTGCAGTGCCAAGTAAGAGAGTGCACAGAGCAGAACCCAGCACAGCACACTGGGGCAGGGAGGATGACTCACAAGAAGAGTATCTGCTTTGGATATGAATTAAAAAAAATCACATTTTGGGAGGCGTATACCCCAAGCTGTTTCCTATCCCCATGCTATTCCTTTGCCATTGCACATGTGCAGGGGTTTACTACTCCAGGGCTACTTGTTAGCAACAGACAATTGTGTTCCATTTGGCGCTTGGCTGCTTAAATTTGAGATGCAGACTTTTATTTATTTCCTTAAGTGCAGGGGGAAGGACAGGCTTGAGGGAAAGGGAAGAATGAGGTACATATTCTGAAAAACAAAATATATAAAAAAAGAATGTGGATTTTGTGATGAAGTAGGGAGGATTAAAAATGTAGCTGCTCTGCCAATTCTGTCAGTATCCTCTGAAGGACGGAGATACAGCTCTTCCCTCTGCAGAGCAATCACTCTCATGCTGCCTGGCATACATTCAAGCCTGAAGTTTCAGACTGGTGCCCACTTCATCCCTCTGCCTTCATAAAACTGGAAGAAGTAATACAGAAAAGATGTGTCTGTACTTGCTTTTCTGTTAACCTATTACAAGAGAGTGCAATTTCATGGCCAGAGCACTTGGCTGAGCTCGGAAGAGATGTTTTCTATTCTGTTAAGTGTTGTAAAATTAATGGTACACCTTTCCTCCACTGTCTGCTGCTCCTCGCTTCTCACTGCAGCATAAACACTTGAGATTTGAGTCCTTTTTGTTTCTTAGTGCTCCACAAAATCACTCTGACTTGGCAAATGTCAGATGATTACAATATAGTCACTGTGGCAATTTGGGTAAAGAGCAAAAATGCCTGCACAGTCACATGGTGCAGGGTAATTCTGAGCAGCCTTAACCAGGGTGCTTGGAACTGCTGCTTATGCCTTTGGAAAAAGGGTCTTACCCTCAGATATCATCCCAATGCTCTCCCAGAGCAGACATCACTCTTTTGAGTGACTCTTTACACAGCAGAAAGAACTTCACATGCCAGTTTAATCCTCCTCAACTTTTTATAGCAAAGAAACAAACTTACGTTGCTTTCATGTTGTTTTTGGGTTCCAGTGGGATCTCTAAAACTTTGGTGTTGCCAATAATTTTTTCGTAGCTGGTGGTGGTGACAGTTTTCCCCGTAATGCGATGGACTTGATAGAAAGCGTGAGGTTTCAGTATCCGTTCATCTGCTGTCCCAATGAAGATTTGTAGGCCCAAGGGTTTGTTCTCCATATAACCATGAAGCTGGCAAGATATTAAAAATCTGTTAATCACACACAGGACTTGCAATGCCTACAAGTCAGGAAACCAAACAAATCTACAGACGTACATACAGATATAGAGATATATAGAGATATAAAGATATTTGTAGTACAGACTCTTTCCTACTCTCAGAGACATCCTGTTAAAAGTATTTGCCGCAGCCTGTGATACATAGGGAAGGGAGTTAACGGAAAACATGCAATTAACAATTTTAATACTAAATATAATCAAGAAACAAGGAAGAAAAAATAAAATCCAAACAAGCTCTCCATTACCAGAAATGTGTCAGTCATCTCCAAAGCAAACTGATAAATCCTCCTAAAAAATGTATTTTTGAGCATGCTTGTTTAATTTGCAGCGACTGATTCCTAAATTAAGTTCAAAAGACTGTTCTCTGTGGGATGGATAAAGCTGCAAAGCTGCCATGACTCCCTGGACCTGCAGCCTTGGGCAGTGATTCCTGCTTCCTACTGGTAGGACACACAGCAAGGACAGAAGTGTCTCCCACTCACGTTCCTGCAGATATGCATGGTACTCCCTTATACACCTTCTCCAGGCTTTATTAAAACTAATGGAAAATGCCCTCTGACACAGGGAGTTTGGAATCAGACCCTACACAACTTCCACCTTGCAAACACTAGTTTCTATCCAGCTTAACGCTCAGTAAATCAACACTGGCTCAGCTCAGCTTCGGATTTCTACTTCAACTGCTGTTAAAAGAATCAGGTTGTTTTCCCCCTAAACAGGAAACATCTAGCAAATGTTTCTGTGATTTTGAAAACTGAAATGTTAAACTATGTATAAACAGTTCAGAAATTAATGATCCCTGCTCCATCCCTTTCTCTGACGTTGGAACATGCCCAGCTCACATCCATTTCAAACCCAGCTGGACGGGCTGTCCTTCCAACCTCTCACTTTGTTCAAGTCACCTCAAGTTTCACATCTCTCCAGCTTCCCGCTGTGTTGCTCACACTGGACACAAGCTGCCTGCCTTCATCTTCAAAGCTCCACTCTTCTCTTTGCCCTCTCACCTTTCATTTTCTACCCAGTTATCAACAGCTACTCCCAAACGTCTAAAATCCAGCCTCGAACAGCAGCATCAGCTTCTTAAACACTCACAGAACTGCATGTTCTGCGCATCAGCCTGCACCCCAAGGAATGATGTTCCAAAAAGAAATATATGCTTGTTCTCCTGAAATCCCTTATGGGTACCAGAGTTGATTCATTGCTCTCTGAAACTCCTCCTTCCTCCAGCTGTTGGTTCAACCTTCTCTCACATTGCACTAAAAAAGCCTCTGTACAGGTAGAGATGGTCTCACAAGAACCCTAGAGATCTGACAGGCCTCTGGGGTTCAAGAACATAAACAGACTCTTCTGTAGAAAATAACATTTTTATAAATAACACTTGCTGCCATAGAAGCAAGAAAGCCAGAGCACCCCCATAGGCCAGGAGACAAGGACATTTCTCCTTCTTTATTAACGTCCAAAATTACAAATCCAACCCTTCTAAATTTCTCACATAACCAAAAATGAGAACCAGACATTTATCTACCACACAGCCAGTGATCCAGCTGAAAGGGAACTTTATGGTCTGAGACATGCTAAATTTGTTTTCAATTATTCTGTCCACATACAAAACCTTGATGAAGCCATACAAAGCAAATAGTACTGGAAGATCAGAGGAAAGGGAGATTAAGTTAATGGTATTCATTGCCAAAACTTTTTCTTTTTCTTTTTTTCTTTTCACCAGTCAGCAGGAGGTATCTTTGCACAGAAGGATTAATTCCCCCCCTGGAAGGGGACCACATGCAGCATCAATGCAATCCTGGCAACCTTCCTTCAGTATGGCAAATGTAAAGCGACACTCACTCTTCTGAGCTATCATTACTCATCTAGCACATATTTGCAAGGCATACAAAGACAGGGCCTATGCCCCAGAGACCCTGCAACCCATGGGCCCATATTTGCAGCCTCTACTTACATGAATAGCTCCATTGAAGTCAACTGGCCTTAGGCAGGGCTTGTGCAAGAAACAGTTACAGAATCCAGCCCAGCCGCAGCTCAGACACCTCCGATAGCTCACTCACACAAGCACTTCGGGAGATTATGAAGATGGAAAATAGGGCACAAGGCTTTGTGCAAACACACCAGTTGGCTCTGGGAGCGAGGTGGAGGAGGAGAGGAGTTGGACTCCAGGCACAAGGGTTGGTATTGGAGAAGCAGTATTGCCAAGAATGTGATAAATATGATGGCAGCCACCAGGAGATTTAGAAATGTATACAGTCTATAGAAGATTAAAGGTGATGGAGGTCAGAATGATAGATTTGCTGAGAACAGGCTTGACTGTAGGAAGCAGCCCCTGTTTATCCATGGAGGCCCATTAAGCCCAAGTCCTGAGGGAGCCATGCTGAACCTCATCCTAAGTGTGGCACTTTCAAAACCCAAGTTTTCTTGGCCTTCAGTGAAAAGGTATTGTACGGCCAAAAGCTACCTTGTCTATACAGGGGGAGGGGGAGATGGAGGAGAATGGTTTTTGAGTACTGAGAATGTTTATTGTCATGCCTGACAGAATACTTCTTTGTGGATCCAGCTCAGATGGTGAGAGGATCCTTTGGGCTGGAACAGATATTAACAGTGACAGCCCTTGCTCTGCCCTCTGTCCAGGCAGACCAAAATCCCAGAGTTATAGGTGGGAGACTAGAGCGGAGGAAAACACTTAATAAATTACAAAACATAATTTGCCTCCAGTGAGCACAGTCAGTAGCAGCTGCAACAGACCTGGCTACATACCCAGTTTTTAATACTGGCTACATTTAAAAGTAATTTTAAGTAGTCGGTTTTTTGCATATATAGCATGAACTCCAAAGGCAAGCCTACTCATGCTCTTCTAATACGTGTTTCTGAGGGTGTCTCTGTGTATAAACATCTTCTTAAAGAAGAGGAGGGGAATTGACTGTCTTTTTATATGGCAATGCTTGGATCATCTGCGGGAAGAGAGGGTATAAACCGCACAGTAAAAGACTTTCTGGTTATTCACAGAACAAGATTTTAAATAATTGTTTGATCAATGGAAGAAAGTAACACAGTTGTTTAGTAATTTATGACATAACTGTACAATCAAAATAGCTTTATAAAATGCAAATACAAAGAGAAGTATATATGGAAGGGTCAGGTATCCCCATTTAAAAGGGTGTGTCCTTATCCTGAGTTAACTGATTACATTTTAAAGTACAATACAGGTGATGGTTTACTATTGGTATTTCTATCTATTTTTCACTTGCTAAGAAGTGAACAAAAAATCAAGACAGACAGACCACAGAAATGCTCCAGAAACTTTCAAATCCAACTCTGGCACTCAGGTTTGCCACCAAGGTTCTCTATCACTTCAGTCACGTCATGTAACCTATCTGTTCCAGGGGAGCAGTGATGCCAACTCTACTTCGCAGGGACAGAAATTAGTTAATATTTGTGCTGCATTTTTGTACAGAAAAACTCACTGTGAACTAGAATGAAAGTACACATTAAAGCCATGCTTCAGATATAAAGCCTTCCTCAAAACTGAGTTATGAGAATGTTACTCTCAATAAACACCCCTGCTATGCTGGGCAGCTCTTTGGTATTTAACCATATCGCTGATCTCTGATGGAGCAAGTAAAGAGCCAGAGTGACCCATAAGGAGCCCTACAGAGAGGTGAAGACATCAAACATTTTTTAAACAATGTCTGAAATTAGTTTTCAACTCCCTTGCCAACCAAGCTGCTCAAAAGCCTGTTTTTCAGTCCCACTCCTCCTCTCAGCTCATGGGATGAAGACAGCAGCTCACCCAAGGAGAGGGCACAAAGCCCTGTAATGATTGTCGGCAGAGATGAGGACTAAGAACCAGCCCTATGCCGAGGGTGTCCCTTCAATTTTTTTACTCTTCTTTTCCATGAAGAAAACAAACTCACCTGGATTTCAGTTTCAAGAGAGTGAGAACTAAGAAAGATTTATGAACACAGAACCCTGGGAGGAAATATTTTTGTGTATTATAAGGTGACCTATTCACAATAAAACTCCCCCAAACTGTATACAGATCGAGCTGGAAAAAACCCAACTCCTTTGAGTCACATTTGCCACAAGGGGAAAGAGAAGCCAGACATGATGTGTACCTTTCCATATACTATTTTGGGATTTTAAGATCCTATTTCTTTCTGTTGAAAGATTTTTTCTTAAACTCTGCTTTTGCATAACTCTTACAATATTAACATAGCCAGACATGGGCTGGTCTGTGACCTGGGGAAATGCAAAGTGCTTTGGCAGATAAACAAATAACATCATTCAGAAAACAAGGAGACTTTTCTTGTTTGGTTTGCTGCTATGAGGTGGTTTCTAAACAAAATGGAAATGTGTGGCATGAATAAAATCATCAGCTCGCCTCTGCACAAATAAAATTCCTTCTGACTCCATCTGTGGACCAATACCAGTCAAATTTGGGAGAAGGAGGTACTTAAGTGCCATTTTCACAAAAGCACAGGTAATTCTGCATGCAAGAAAAAAAACCTGAGCAGATGTGCCTTTAGCTGCTGTGTATCACAGTCCAGAACACAATTCCTGCACTGGCAACCCCAGCCATTGAGACCACACTTCAGGCACATGAAATAACACCTTCTTTTTCTGCACTACTTCAAAACTCAGGTCTTCTTACAAACTGAGACTGCAGCTCCAAATACATCAGCATGTAAACCTAGAGTCTAAAATTCATATCTAAATCAGTCTCTACCCCAGTGTTCAGCAGTACCAAAACCTGCATCCATGCAGTTGGCACTTAAACAGGATCACCCCTGCTGTGTTGTATGAACAGCAAAGCTCTTGGCACAAGTGACTGCTTAGTTATGGAGTCTGGCAACCAAGTGATAGACCTCGAGCAGTTAGAAAGAAAAGCAAATTCCTTGAAGATTCTGTAGGTGGTCATCTATAGATAGGACACTGGCAGTACAAAGTGAATTTGGTGAAACCCTTGGAGTTTAGACCTTTGAATCCTGGACATTTTTACTTGAGTTTAAATACTAATAAGTTTTGTATGGAATTACATTATTAGCAAGCGGAATTAAAATCCACAAGAAATAAGTAAAATAACTTGATTCTTGTGGTGAAGCCAGGGCAGAGAGATGCAGTGATTTGCCAGGTTCTGCAGCAGGCAAACAGACAAAGTATAGTGAGAAACCTGAGGTCCCTATCCCTCTACACTCTGCCTTGCTGCAGGGGTTGCACAGCTCCCTCGTTCTGCAAATGGCACAAACATGAGGTCGCACCACTCACCATCTGTAGTACCCCAGCAGTACCAGAAGCTTCTGCCTTTGCCTTTTTAATTGCTGCGTCACTGAGCCAAATTTTCCTGGAGATTTCTAGTTGGGGTGTTGCATGTCTGAAAGCCTGTGCGCAAACAGCAGCGGGCTTTGCAAGACAAAAGCAGGAGCATCTGCAGACCTTACTGAGCGCTTTTGAAGGGCACCAGCAAAAGCCTGTGCGATACACATATCAACAGCCTTAGAAAGTAGAAGGGGGTAATTTGTTTCCCATTCAACCCAGCACATCTTTGCTTGTGAGGAATTCTAGGTCTTTCTCCTCTGGGAGGTATAAAAAGCTGCATCTTTAAAGGTGATTGCACACATCTTCCTGTCTAGACAACGCAAGCCACTGCCAGAAGGAAAGGATAAAATTGGGGAATGAATTCACTAGTCTTGGTGATTTTACTTGCTTGAAAGTAATCAGCTCTCTTGGTTGTTCCAGCTCACTGTAACATGAGGTTTAGTCCATTAACTGCTGCACATTACTTGCTATCTCCCCGTGGAAGTCTCTCGGGTTTCCCCCCGCAGCGGGTGTGCATGTGTGTGGTCAGCTTTCAGAGCAGCACCGGGGTGATTCAGATAGACCATCCCTGGCCGGCAGGGAAAAGTGGGAAAACAGAGCTCGACTAGCAACATTTAATTAGAAGCAAATACAAAGCTGCGTGAGAAATCGCTTCCTCCTACTGCTTCCCTTTTCCTGCTGTACACAAGAAGATAAGAAAACTCTGAAGGGCTGGTCAGGAGTGGGAGGCAGCTGAGGCACAGGCTACCCTAGCAAGGAGCACCAGCTTGCCCAATGTCCACCTTCTTCTAGAAACAGCAAGAGGCTGCAGTTAAACCTCTCTCAAAGCTTCTGACAACACAAACTATTCCCCTGGTCACTCTTCATCAGCCTTGAAGCTGTTTTCCATGCCAATAAGCAATTTTGGACACTCAGTAGTGGACAAGGGTAAGATGTGCTTGTTAGAATGGCCCTGGCATGGCACAGTGTTTCTGTTGGACCTATCCAGCACCCTTCCTGGTGGAAGCAACTTTGCATCTTTGATTTGATCATTGCTTCCTGTCATCAATACCCTTTAGCTGCAACAGCTTCAGGGACTTTTTGGAGGGTCTTTACTCAACATCAGCCCTTGCCAAGATGGAAAACTTCACTGGAGTGTCTTGGGGAGAATGGCAATCAATGGCTGCCAGTAATTAAGAAAAAGACCTCATCCAGACACCCTATCATGTAGCAGCTTGCCTGCCTGCTTCACTTAGAGCTGACATTGAGTAATAAAACTGAATCTTGTCACATGTTTTTGTTCAGTGTAATGTACTTGGGACACAGCAAAAGAATGCAAACCAGAAGGAAACCTCTGCCTTGGTTCATTTTGCTCCTTACTGAAGCAGTCTAAAAAGGCTCTCAAAGATAACACACTCTGAACATCTGATTCTGCTAAATGATGAGGGGTTTATTATACTCAATATTAAGTGTTTCTTACTTTGGTGACAATTCTGTCAAAATTCCAAGTACTGACTCTCATTTGCTTTGCTGCTCCTTGCAGTAGATGACAACCAGATTCCAAGTGTCTAACTGGGATTTCTGCATCCCCATGAGGTTAAAATACAGGACTGGGACACAGACAGAAGTTCTCCGGTGAAAGCAGATGAGAGGGCTTTGTTCCCAGCTGTCCTGACACTGACCAAAGTTGTTTCCTCTCTGTACCTCAGTTTCCCTGCCCCTGTGAAGAGCTGATCCTGTTCTCAAGATGCTTTGATTGTCTTGGCTGAAAGTTTAAAAGAAGAGGCACTGCACATCTGACTTCTGCACATGTACAGAAACGGGGAATTGGAGACCAGATTTTCGTAGCTGGGTACAAATATGAATATTTTTTCCTACTAAGAAAACCAGCTGTGTAATTAAAGGGCTTCCATGAACATTCATGACAAAAGATTTAAACTTTCCCCAGCATGCCAAAACTCTCTCTGCCACAAGTTAATCAGAGGGCACAAATTGTACTGGGGGAATTCCTCAGCATGTGGTCCTGCCACCAGTTAGTGAAGCGGTCCCCTTGCCAGCTGCTGGAGGCACTGCGGGAACTAACCTCAGCCCTGCCGAGGCAGAATGGATGGTGGAAAGCAGAACTGCTTCCTTACACCTAACCTTGCAGCTTCCTCTGCCACAGTCAGCTCATCCTTCCCAGCAGACAGGTAAAGCAGCACCACACCAGGGCAGCCCTGGGCGCATCACTCTGTGCAGCCAAGACATGGCCCAAACCTTGAGAGCAACCATGCTGTACAAGGGCAGGGTGGGACAACAGCAGCAGCAGCAACAGTGTCTTGGAGCTCAGCCTGATTGGACTGCACTGAACCTCCACTAGGGTTTAGTGCCAGGCCTCCTCTGAGGTAAGTTAGGTTTGGGGTTCAGGCACTAACACCTTTGCCTGGGCACTGGCTATTTGACTGAATGTCAGCCAGATTTTGGAAAGGTTCTTGACAGAAAAGAATTTTGGGTAAAAGAAAAAGAAAATAAAGCAAGCCCCAGGAATCTGTGTCCCCCGCAATTTCTTTCCCATGCTGAAACCCACAAGACAAGGCATACTGAGAGAGAACAACTTGAGTCTGCAGGAGGCATCAGGGTTTCAACAGTTGCTTCAGAACAAAATAGAGACCCCCCAGAATACTTTTACTGAGCAGTAGCAGACAGGAGTTGTCCACTGTCTTTCCCCACAAACAGCCTTTAGCCCAGATGCACGAGATCCAGGTGTGTCCTCATGTGGTGGGAAGACATTCTAATTCAACAGGCATTGGTTTTGAGAGAGAAAAGAAAAAACTGGAGGCTTAGCCAGACAGCAAAGCCCACAAACAGAGAGCTCAGATGTGAATTTACAGCACATTGTTCACCCTGCAGGAACTCAAGAGTGCCCTGAATGGGGACGAGGTACATTGACAGCACTGCTGCACTGGCAGTGCTCACATTCACAGCAAACAGCCATAAGTTCAAACTTTGGTTTACTGCACGCTGACTCCCCCATGTATTGTCCTGCAGTGCAAGCCCGCATGTAAAAGTAGCCCAAATTTTACATCTGTCTAATCCAGGCATATTTCTAATCCAAGCTATGTCTAATCCAAGGAAAACCCAAGGCTTGTGCATAGCACAGGCACCTCCCTCAAACCAGCTGATATAGTCTCCTCCTGCTCACCTCTGCCAAGATTACTTTGCATCATAGAACCACAGAATCATTCAGGCTGGAAAAGACCCTTGGGATCATCAGAAGCAATGTATCCTGAACTGGGCTCAAAACTTCAAGTGAAACCTTCTTATTTACCTCTAATTCAAAGCAAGTTGTCACATGGAAAAATTCCACTGCTCCATCAAGGTACATGGTTCACTGATCATCTCTCCTGCACCTCTGCACCCCAACAGCACCTGCCTGCTCTTCTATCAGGGGCAAGCTGTACTCCCTCAACCATAACATCTGGGTGACAGCATTCCTCTCATACAGGGAAATGCAGACTCAGTTTAATGCCTTTAAGCAACAGAGGGTGCAATTTATCTCTGGTTACCTTCTCCTAGTAGCTAATTATCCTGTTATCCAGCAGTGCTCTTCTGGTATAAATTAGAAAAGCATATAGGTCAGCACTTCTTCTAATCTTCATTTGTTAGATACCATATTTGATATTCCCTGGGTTTTAGTCCAGTCTTGCATCTAAACAAAAGAAAATTCCAGGCTCGTCCATGTTTTCCTATAATACTTTTGTTTATCCAGCAATTCTACTTCTATAGTGGCTTCACTGAGCTTTCAGATAGATCACAGAATAATAGGGTTGGAAGGGACCTCCAAAGGTCATCTAGTCCAACACCTTGCAACAAGCAGGGACATCTCTAACTAGAATAGGTTGCCCAGAGCCCCATCAAACCTGACCTTGAATGTCTCCAAGGATAGGACCTCAACAATCTCTCTAGGTAACCTGTTCCAATGATCTACCATCCACCCTCAGATTAAAGAACTTTTTACTGATGTCTGACCTAAATCTACCCTTTTGTAACTTAAAACCATGTCCTCTCATCCTATCATTACATGCCCTATTGAATAGTTCTTTCCCAACCTTCTTATAGGCCCCTTTCAGGTATTGGAAGGTCACTCTAAGCTTACTATGAGAAGCAGATCACAAGGTATACTAATGCTATCAGTACACTGACCTACCCCAACATTGAAAGGGATATTGGTTTTTAAAGATAATTTACCAGACTACACCTAATATCTGCTTTCTCAGCAGTGCACATCTATCCCTACATTAGCACAAGTAACAACAGTTAAATACATCCCTAACCCAGCAGCTCAAAGCTCAAGAGGCACCTACACTCACAGCAGTTGTGCACACAAGCCTGGCAGTTCTGCAGGTAAATCAGGCACAAAATGTGCAGTCAATCGGTCGCACACTGCTGTGGGTGAAATCCGTGCAAGAACCAAACGCTGCTGGGAAGCTGCACAAAGCTGCTGCTTACTAGAAAAGGGAAGTGCAGGCCACAAGAATGGTATGAAGACGTTGCACAGCATGAGCCCAGCAGAGCCTGCCCACTCTGCAAACGCACACCCTTCGTCCTGGACCTCCGACTTCCTGTTTGCTGAACGGAGCAAGCTGGGAAGATGGGCATGAAAGGACAAACTCAACTCCTCCAACATGCCCTCAACAGAAAATCCTCCTGGGCAGGCTGGTTTGGGTTTGGGCAGAGAACATCTCCAGCCCAGCCCAGCCCTACGTGTGAGAGTGTGAATCATGGCATCAAGCTGTGATTTGGTTTTGTGTTTCCATCAAAGGTTCTGGTTTCACTAATACACAAAGCAATTAGTTGAACGTTGGAAGTCACATACAGTTAAAAGCCAGAGCCCCATGGGAAGCCTAGCCTAGAAAACAATGTCTCCTTTGACTTAGAAACCACAAGGAAACACATACGGCAAAACGCAAATATAAAAGGAAAGTGGAACATACAGTTGTTGTTGTAAGGGAGCTCATGTGTGCTCCATTAACAACTCCACCATTCCAGCTTTTTAATTATAAAAAAAAAAGGCACTCAAAGTCACCACGATTTTATTAGTTAAAAGCTAGAGGAAAATTGGGTCAGCTGTGATGAACAGAAGCCCCTCTCCATACAGCTTTCTTGTTTTAGAGAGAAGTGAGGAAGACACCACAAACACAGGGATACACTGTGCCCTCCCCTTCAGCACTGAGGGTCTCTAGACTAGTCTGTGTTTAGATGTTGTTCCAAATAAAGAAGGTGGGCAATGCATTTGAAATTAACCATTACAATCAAGCAGGTAAAGGACATGGAATTAGAGCAGTAGGATTATTTCTATATCTTTGCTTAAATTAAGCCTGCAGGAGGAAACCCTTTTCCAAGTTCACTGCTGCCAGCAGAAGGCCAGCTTGTGTCCAGTTTGCCCTTTACTGCCACAGAGGTTACTGCTCCTAAACCTCTGTTGGAGGAATTGCCTGCAGCTTTTGATATTGTGTGTGCCAAGAACAGAAGAGACTAAAGACCTTGCTGATGCCTGAGACATCTGCTTTGGCAGGGCTTTTGCTAAAGAAATACAACCCCCAGGTGATTTTAGGATGGTGGTAGCAGGCAGGGACTGAAGTCTCAATCTTCTTGTGATACCTCACAAGATAGGAGAGGAGATAGGGAAGGAGAAGTTGCTGATGCTCTGAAGGAAATATTCCCTCCTCTACTATTGACCTCTTCCTCAGTTTAATTCGGGTTTGACTACATGAAGACCCAAGAACTCAGTAGCAGCTGAGGCAGGTCACAGCAGACCACGATGGGGAAAGCATCTCATGTTACTCAAGTGCTACTGAATAATGCAAATAACCCCAAATTCCCTTTAAGAAGTGGGACCTCCTAGAAGGATTATTGAAAATAGAGCAGGGATGGATCTCATGGAATCATCTCATTCATCTCTCCCAGAAGATGATTCCCTAAAAGCTTGCAAATATGGAAATTTTTACCCCCCTAGAGAGGGCTTGCTGCCATGGGGTGCTTGGACAGAGCTAGGTTTGTGCTTGAACTGCCACCTCTATCCCAATCACCTCCATAAGCTCTTTACAGAGAAGCAGTCACTGCCTTTCCTAATGAACAGTCTATTCCAAAGCTCTGACTGGAACAGCTGGGTGCAAATAAGCAGCTGTCCCTCAGCTTTGGTGAGAGCTGGAAACCAGTCATGCCTACCCCTTCTCTGCAGTCTCAGTGACCGGGTGGACCTGCGAGATGGTAAGTGCATGCAAATTTCAGCTCTGTCCTTGCTATGCAGGATTTCCTTCTTCTTGTCAGCAGCTTGACATCTAGGGGATTCTCACCCCAGCATTCAGCTTACATCCCTAAAATAGAAGCCAAATTTTCCCTATACATTAAGCTGCAGTGTCCTCCCAGGAGTGATCCAGCACACCCAAACTGGGAGCCTGTACTTCTCCATGTGATTCTAGATCGTGTCTGGTGGTATGAACATTACACGGCATGTGTCTAGGCCAAAAAGTAAAGGTGTCTTCCAGAGGCTTTGATTAGCCAGTCTTCTCCTGCCACACTTGGTGTACACAACTGGTGCAAAGTCTTGTGCTCAAACTCTCGGGGCCAGACATGTGAAGAAGAGGAAGCAGCGTCAGAAAGATAAACCACAAGATAAGCCTGGAGGATATGAGATCTGCTGGTCTGTACCTTCAGAGCACCCAAAAGAAGAAACTCGCATGCAAAATGCATGCAAAAAATAAACATTTACAGACCAATACCATGCTGCACAGACTAGCCAACCCAACGTCTCTTCCTCCAGAAGGTTGAGCTGGATATTGTCATGCGGAGGATTCATTTGATGGGATATTTTTTGATCACTTTTTTAAAAAGGAGATAGTATTTCAGAAAAAGTAAGCAAAGACTGGAAAAGCAATATATCAAAAGTAGCTGTAAAATGTGTTGGACATGAATAGGACATTCAGCCCTAGTAATAAATTCTACCACTTTGGCAGGCTTCTCCCACTCAGGACAAGCTTGGCTTCTCAACATTTAAATCCAAATGTCTGAGAGACAGCACTGGATTCAATAAAGTTGCTTTGGAATGGTCCTGGTGCTCCAGAGAAATCCCAAGGATGGTGTGTTCACATCTGTCTTTTGAGAGTGCTGCAGGTCACTAGTGCCAGGTCTGCTGCTGCAGAAGAACCTCAGCCCTGTCATGGCTGGGTCAACACTGCCATTCCTGCTCTGGGGGCCAACACAGATAGAACGTGTTGAAAACCATGTAATTTAATTTTCTTGTGGCCGGTTGCCTTTAACTCACGCAAAATTTCCTCAACACTGGATCTAGCTTTTAAAAATCTTTCCAGTGCCCTCCTCCATTTCTGTACCATTCGCATCTGACAGCACAAACATTAACAGACACTGGAGGGAAAGAAGACCAACAAAAAAAAGATCCTCGAAGTCAAATAACTTATGGCATGAAAGCTTTGGGTTTTACTAGCCTTCCCATGTTTCTAATGTCATAAACCACACAGGTGCGACTACCTCATGGCTCAGCAGCCGTATGAGCCTTTTTAATGTTAAAGTGAGCACAAGTCCAACATATACTTCCAGGTTTATGGTAAACCTCCATAAAAAAACTGTCCATGTTTTCCCCACATGCAGGCACAGCTGTGCAGAGGCACATCTGCTCAGGAAACTACCATGGGTCTTTGCATTTATAGTTTAAGATCCCTAAGTTTGATGGAAGATTACGATAAAACCAGGAATATCAGTTCCCGTCTCCCATGAAAATATAAATCCCTCTTTGATTGATATTGATTACAAGAAGGAAACAAGGCGCTTATATTCCCACATGTCACGAGGAACTCCTCCACTGCAATAAACACCCACTTGGTAGGAATATCTTAGGAAGGTAAACGATACTGTATTTGTAAGCAAACTGAGAGAAGAGCAAGTGCTGATTTGCCATATAGCCCATACATCGTGTAGCTTCAAACACACCACAGCAGGCTGCAAATTTGTCAGACTCATTAACTTTAAAAATTGCATATGCTAAGGTATGTCAAATGTGATTGCTATTTATTACCATCCTGCACCCTTTACTCAAATATCCAGCCCACATGTGAGCCCCCTTCTGCTCAACAGAAGTAAACAAATTCATTGATTTAACAATTTATGGGTTGATTTTAAAAGGGTTGAGCCTGCAGGGGAGCATCTAACAGATGTTTGAAGTTAGGCACAAATGAACCCAGGGAAATTAGTATTGATCATGTGCTTAAAATCAAGCCAAAATGCCAACATTTTCTGGTTCAGGCTCGTCATAGCAAGTCCTGCATGTGACAGAAACGTCTGTAAGATGCACCTCAACTTGGCTTAGTGAAAGCTGGAGCTGTGGGTATCTGTACAGTTCACAGAATCATAGAATCATTAGGGATTGGAAGGGACCCCGAAAGATCATCTAGTCCAATCCCCCTGCCACAGCAGGAT
>JAOXOE010000848.1:7780860-7805395 GCA_028565055.1 Phoeniculus purpureus | reverse complement strand
AGGTGATCCTGCTGTTGCAGGCGGATTGGACTAGATGATCTTTTGAGGTCCCTTCCAATCCGTTATGATTCTATGAACATGTCCAGGCAGGTTTTAAACATCTCCAGAGAAGGAGACTCCACAACCCCCCTGGGCAGCCTGTTCCAGCGCTCTGTCACCCTCACTGGGAAGAAGTTCATTCTCATATTGATGTGGAACCTCCTCTGTTCCAGCTCACACCCACTGCCCCTTGTCCTATTGTTAGATGACACTGAGAATAGCTTCTGAAATTATTAACAGTTAAATAAAGGAAAATGCAGTAGAGTCCAGCCGAGCTGTCTCGAGGAGATGTTTGCATTTCCTAGCGTGTTAAAAAATGCAGTGGTAGCCAGTGTATAAATTCAATGACAAAACAATGTGTAATTCTTATAATTCAGAAATGGAATCTCATATCCAAGAAGCAAGACATGCACAATGTAGTTATTATACCTAATTATTGTTCAGCTCTACGTCTTGCTTAGAGCAAAATTACCACAAAACGTAGACCAGCTTTCTGGTTAATAAGATTCTTTCCCTTCTTATTAAGTTTATGAAATGCTGCTCTGAAAATAATTCTTGTGGAAATCATAAGAATAAGACTGGGTCCCTCATTGGGTGTTTTACTATGCATCCGTCACTCACATTGACTGAGCTTCTGAAACTCAGGAATTTATCTAAAAATCAGTATCATTTCTTGGCAATTCCTGTTTGTAACTCTGCACTGCTCCGGCTTCCTGCTAGGAGCCCTTCTAGGCAGCAGACACTGGGAGTTTGCAGACTTTTGGAGTTTGGTCGTGGCGTCCTTTAACTTGTTTTTCCCGTTGACATTTGTGTCAAAGTTCCCTTAGTTGCCATGAAGACTGATGTGGGTCACAGACAAATCCAGGGCAAGTGCTCAGGTAGACTCTGAGTCTTTTTTGTACCTTTTGCTCTTAAAGTATCGCAGCATTCACAGCTTTTGCTGTTGTCTGTTGGCACAGAGTGGACACAATGGAAGTCCACAGATTATTGTGGTTCGTTCTTATTGGGTGTGTGTTTTGGCTTAGGTTCACAGAATCACAGAACGCTAGGAAGGGACCTCGAAAGATCATCTAGTCCAATCCCCCATCACAGCAGGATCCCCTAGATCCAGTCACGCAGGAACATATCCGGGTGGGTTTGAAATGTCTCCAGAGAAGGAGACCCCACCACCTCCCTGGGCAGCTCGCTCCAGTGCTCTGTCACTCAAGTTCCTTCTCAGATTGATGTGGAACCGCCTGTGTTCCAGCTTACACCCATTGCCCCTTGACCTATCATTAGATGACACTGAGACTTTAAGCATCTTGTGGTTTAATTAACACACTTAATTCCGCGTGTCCTCATATGGTGAGGATCAGATCCACTGCTGCAGCTCTTAGAGGCTGCCACAATGAAAATAAAGAGCAATTCTCCAGCACGAGCCAAATAAAACTGTCCTTTATGCCATGGCCGTGTTTAATCTGGCAGAGAAGGGGATTTGGGGGGTGTGTGCACTGAACAGCCAAGTTCTCTGTTGGTTCTTGGGGCTGTTGGGAATTGAAGAACAGTGTTAGCATTTGTTATTTTTCTCATAAAATAGTGAGAGCAGCGCTGTCTTGACAATTCTGTTAAAATAGCTCGCAAGTGAATAGTTCCTCTGTGGAACAAATAGAGTTTAAGGTCACTCTGCTGCCCTGTTTCTTCAGGCATTCTGGGACTACAGAAGGTGAAGATTTTCCTTATTTTTCACAAATACAAGACAAATCTCCACACTTTCCACTTTTCTGTCTACAGTCTCTGCAGTGAGGTCATAGTTATTACGATTTCCGATCGTGCTGCTAATCACACCTTAGCGTAGCAGTCTGTGCATTGATAGGAAGATGTTAATGAGTTCTCGGCAGCTACTCTTTTCCCATCAGATGGACAGAACTACAGTGGCCTGGTTTAATTGCGAAGTGGGCACTCGAGCGTGAGCGCGGTGTGTGGTGGAGCGACACCATCTACTCTGCTTCGGTAAGTGTCTTAACTGCCCTCTCATGAGAAGTGGTTAACGTCTGGGAGATGTAAACCACACCGTTAAGTGCAGTGTGGGATATTCAAAAGTGCTTTGCTGGGGGTGTTTTGGCATCGCTTAGGTGGTTGTTCAATTTGTAGTGCTGAGTAGATAAAATTGCTTTAATTATTAATTCAGTCGGTTACGTTTATGGATGTACTTAGGGGCGTTTTCTACCGGATTCTGGTTGCATTTATTTTGCAGTCTCATTGCTCTTGGTTTATGGCTTTACAGCCATGGGTGCCTTAGAAAATTAAACTAGTCATGTAAGTGTTGTCCAATTAATCTTTACACCAATATAGATATAAGCAGGAAAGAACAGGAATAAATTGGGTCAGGTTGTACTGATATTTCTGTAAGAAACTCACAGGCTAGCGTAGTTACAGCGAGACAAGCAGCGTGTGAAGAGTCGGTTCCTAGAGCTACATTCTTCTGAAATACCGTGGAAGTGAAAACTTAAATCTGATTAACTCCGGCAAAGGGAAGTTTAGGTTTGTTTTCTCTTGTCTTTGGCAATTTGTTAGACTTCTCTGCCAAAACAAACACAACAGAGCTACGTGATGTCGATGGCTTTCTAAGCACTGAAAGAGGATGGACTGGCTGGGTCCAGTTCTGCTCCAGGGTCTAGTATAAATTCTGTTAGCCATGCTTATATGAAGATAAGCGCGTTTAGGGTAGCATCAAGGTTATAATATTTGTGCTGTAACCTTTTATGGAATAGAGTGGAATCAAGAGGCCAAAAGAAGATAGCCATGTATGCCTCTGTGGAGCTGGTTATGCTTCAGAGAGGCTCAGTGGGGACTGTGTCTGGCTAGAGGAACATTATTGGTTTAATCAATAAATGATCAGTTTTGAAGTGGTTCCTGGAGTGAGATGCTGTTACATCCTGAGACTTTCCCTTTGTTCAGCGAAGGGAAATCCCCATCTCCAGCAGAACGTGCTGCTGCCCTGGGGACAGAACAGTGTTTGGGCTGCTCCATTCCCAGCTCAGTGAAGCCTTCACTGACAACTTGTAGAGCAGCTGGATGGCTAGTGCTGTCTCTGCTGGGAGCTCTGTGGGACGTGATTGTTCTGCTTCCAGAGATCAGCTAAGCTTATCTGGATTGAGATGCTGATATGTTGCCCAGGAGATTGGTTTGCAGATCAAATTTCAGTGCTGTAATTGTGCAGTTGGCAAATGCTTGTTGTTATGGGCTTGTGGTCTGTTAGTGGAAGTTGAGTACATACTGATTTTATTTTTAATTACAGAAAGTACAGCTGATCTTTTACTCTCTAACTGGAAGTAGCGCTACTTACTCAGTGGCCTGGAGACACAGACAATTAGCTGTTCTCTGAAAGCCATCAAGTGATGACTTGGTAAAATCTTCCCTAACAGACTTCCCTATCTGATGCTCTATTGTGGACAGGGGTGGTCATTTGCTGCACTTAGAGTGTGTGTTCATTCTGAGTATATGGATGGTCTTTCTCATTCCTGGAAAATGCTTGTGTCTCATGCTGTGAGCAAGGCTTCATCCTTCCAAGCTGATGTGATGGTTTTATCTGTATGTTGAGCTGCAACTCTACACACAGAAGAGTAAACACTTTCCAATTTTTTCTGTGCTGTCTGGATAGTTCCAGCTCCTAATGACATTCTAGAGGAAGATGTATTGTATTCCCTGTAGATGCTCATATGGTAGATTTTGTGCTGCTTTCCTATGCCCTAACTTACTGCCTGATGCCATGTGCAGTTTATTGCATTTTTAACCCTTTCCTAATACCCCTGAAAACCCTTTCCAGTAAATAATGCTCAATTTGAGACTCATCAGTCCCAGTTACCTGCATACATCCTAAATGTAGAATCTCCTTGTTAGTTAAATTAATTACATAATAAAACAAATGACTCGACTGATTTGTGAGCTGTAGTGCTTTTAAAGTTTCCTTCAGGAGCGGTTGGTTTGTATCTGTCATTTTGAGCCTCTCTCTAGTGCACTGCATGCCTACAGTTTGGCAGGTATAAATTAAACCTCTAGAACGAATACAGTTGCCCCTGCCATGACTCAGAACAGTCTGTCCAAAGTTTTTCATCAAACTGAAATTATAATCAGCTCTGACAAAGGTGGCAGGATGCCAAAGGGATAATATATTTGAGCAACAAGGAGACATGAAGCACCCCATAGTGTTTGGACAGTGCTTAGCAAATTGATGGCTAAGCAGCTTGTGGCATCTTCTCTGCCAACTGAGGAGTGAGCGATGCACAGTTTCCATGATCCTTAGCAGTCCTCAGTCCCATACACTGAGGACTTCCCCTGGGTACTTTTTCCTGAGGTTTTTTTCCCTCTGAGACAAGATTACTTGGATATTGGATCCTCTCCTGAACTTCTGCATCTCTGGGTTTGATGCAGAATGAACAGACGCATCACGCCGATCCCAGTCATCAGCCATAATCATAATAGCTGCTCTGGAAAATGTGATTTATGGAGGCAGGAAGCGCTACAGCATCGTAATTCTGTAAAATGTGACCGCCCAGCTTAGGTCTAAGTGAGCTAATTCTCAAAACACACTTGGAGGAATGAATGTTGGACCGCATTCATTCTCCAGGTTCAGAATATCTGGTGTCTGGCCTTACTGGCCCATACACTTTGTTTTTCTTATGGCTGTAACACTTTCTGATTAAACAGAATCAGAGTTAGTTTCACTTTAAGTTTGCTGAATGCAACACTTTCCTCTTGTAGGATGAAGGATTCACTCCTGAATGAATTTGGCTCGTGTGTGACAGTTAGTGTCTAGGATGATAGTTGTTATCTGAAGGGGAAAAACGTAAGTTTACCTACAGAAGGGAAGGCAAGAGAGGAAATATTTATCCACAGCAGTGCTGCTATAGAGACCAGGGACATTTCAAGTAGCAATAATGAAAAGATACGTGTGCTAAATTATCTCTGCTTGGCTCTATCATTGTTAGTCTTGTTGCCATCACTACCTGCTGTACTCGTGCAGAACAACAGCTCCATCAGAATTTCTGCAGACACTTATACTTAGAAAAAACTCCAGATTTGTGGAACTGGATGATTTCATTTTACGTTGACAATGATGTTTCAGCCTGTAGAAAATAGCTCTTCGGTCTCTCTTTTCAGACTCCAAATGAAAAGAATAATTTATCACAGAGAAGTATAAAAATGGGCTTAAGGAGAACAAAAGTAACATTTATTTTCCTCTGCGTTAAAATGTAGCTCAGAAGTTTAAAGTAAAACACGCCAGGAGTTTTGGAGGGTGTTGCTGCAGAGGACACACATTTGGGGCAGTCTTTGTTTACTTAGTGATGCATAAGGTTAAACTGAAATCAAGTAAATATGTAAGTAGGTTTGCAGAAATCTTTCTATGAATTCCGATTTAGCCTGCTTAAAGCTTGTTAACAAGGTCTAAAGCAAGAAACCTACAATGTCTTGTATTGCATCTCTCTATTCATGCAAAATGTTGCATAAAACAAATCTGAGATACCCACTGTCGTGAGTGGAGCAATTGCAGACACCCTGATCTCTGGAAATGGCTCGTTCAGCAGATCAGCACCTCGTTCAGTAGACCGGCACCTCAGCTCAGAGGCAGATTTGGTGTAGCCCAGGACCATCGGTATCCAAGGTGCAAAGGCTTTGCTGTTTATGGCTGTTCATCTGGGAGAACCCTCACCTCCCACAACCTCTGTGTAGGGGAGCAGATGGCTTTCTCCACTGGTTGAGATCCTTTCCTCCTCCTCCTCCCTGCTGTGCTGAGATGCTGTGACTGTTGAAGGCCACCATTAAACCTTTTTCTACCTGAAAATGTAACGGTAATGTGCAAACGCACCAGCATCACTGAATCTTATGCTTCAATATCTGTCCATGAACCCATTGAAATGCACTTAGATGCAAAGTGTTCCATTGAACTAATGAGGTCATGCAGGTGTTCAGCTGAAACACATGCTTGAATATGTAGAGGATCAAAACCTTTAATCACAGGCACACGGTGCAATTGTAGAGGTACTTACAGCAGGCATGTACAGATTACCTTTTAGATGAAGGACCTGCCACAGGTGTATGGATTCTTTCTCTGCCACCTGCACAAGGATTAAATGTGTTTTGAATGAAGTAGGTATGAATGTGTTTTATTCTGAACGTGCATTGGTTATAGAAAGCTGTTTATGCTCTATTGCCCATATGTGCCCATACCAGTACAGGTTCATGTTCTGGAGCATCTAAAACGCTGATTTAGTTTGGGATATGCTCATGGTTATTTGACTAGTAGGACAGTAAACATTTCCATTTGTTATACTTGTATCATTTAGGTTGGAAAAGACCTTCAAGGTCATCGAGTCCAACCATTAACTGAACTGTCCCAAGCCCGCTGCTCAACCACATCCCTAAGCTCCAGATCTGCATGACTTTTGAACACATCCAGGGATGGTGATTCAAGCCCCTCCCTGGGCAGCCTGTTCCAAGGCCTGACAATCCTTTCAATAAAGAAGTTTTCACTAATGTCAAACCTACACTTGCTAAACATAAACCTAAGGTGTCCTCTCAGCCTCCTCCTCTTCAGGCTGACCAGCCCCAGCTCCATCAGCAACTCCTCATAATGTTTGTTCTCCAGACCCTTCACCAACCTTGCTGCCCTTCTTTGAACCCGCTCCAGCACCTCGTATCGAGGAGCACAAATCTGAACCCGGGATGCCATGACAAAAATTACTTAGTCATCAAGCATCAGTGTTGCTCAATAAAAGACTTCATTTAACAACTCCTGTTTCACCATGTTGCTAAATAATACAGCCAGAGGTAGGTTTGCATGCTGTATTCACCTTTCACACCGGTGTGTGTTTCTGCTGTCTAGGTAGAGCTTCAAAGGGGGCAGGTAAATGCCAGGGAAAGCCCATGGTTTCAAATATTTGTATCATGTGTCAGAAGCAAGTTTTTCCTCCTCTTTCTTTCCTTTCAGCTTGCAATCACTTCCATAGAAGTGAAAGAGCTCAGGTGATTCTGCCGTTGATGTGCTGGGTGTAGGGGAAATGGGTTTGTCTGGAACTGTTACTGTATTAAGCTGCTCAGTGCTCCTAAGAGTTGCTAAGGCTATATGCAGTTGGGGAGCTATTAGCTTGAGAAATGATATGGAAAGGATTAATAATGAATAGGAAACTGGAATAATGAAAGGCATCAAGCATTCCCCAGGGAGGAGAATATGCTTAACATTTAATTCTATACCATGTGATCCTGGAGGCAGTGGGGTGTTTCCACACTGGGAATCAGATGTGAGCGTTACCCACTGGAGGGATTTGCATGTCTGATGTACCAATACAAATGATCTTAGCATTTTTATGGTGACTTGTGAATCATTAATTAGGCTACAGCCATCATTTCAGCCAAATGATGGTTTGAGCTGTGTTTTGTGGTTGCTTATTTTCATGAGTGGTACTTGTTGATCTGAGGGACAGGTTGAAAGCTGAGCCTAGTCTATCAGGTTATCCGTGCGTGCCTGCAAACACTGTAAAATCTAACTCCCTTTCACCAGTCCACACCTCACACAGCCCTAGCCTGCAAACCCCGGTCCTGCTTGGCTACAGCAGCACAGGGGATGGTAGGCCAGGTGGGGAAGGATGCTGTTCAGCTGGAAGGAGAGTGGAGGAGACTAACACTCCACATGAGCAATACCTCATGGATCCAGCAGGATCCAGCAGCCTATTTTTAAACTCTGAGGTGTCCAGCCCGACACAGTTTGGCCATCTTTAGAATACTGGCCTTTCACTTCAGTCCTCCCAAACGCTGCTCAGGGATCTGGCTGAGACAGTGTATTGCACACTGAATCATCAGTGATGATACTCTAACTACCTGAATGCATTTTGGCACTTCTTCTGCAGCTCTTCCTGAGCCTTTCTCTTCATCACTGATGAGATCTGTGGACCTTTGGGATCATCATGCCTTTTTGTTCTCACCGCATTTGTTTTTCCAACTTTTCCTGAAGCGTGTGTGCGCTGCTGCGCCTGCCTTGATAGCAGCGGTCAAGTCAGTGTTAAAGTAAGTGGAATGATTTTCCACGTTTGTGGCCAGTGTAAAAACGAAGAATAGTTCATCAACCATTTTGAAAGTGAGATCTGGGGTCTAGAACAGTAGTATCTCAAGTCAGTTTTCTGCTTACCATGAGGGAAGTGACTTGAATGTGATTTTGTGTGTAATGTAATTGGCAGGTGCCTCAGAAAATTCCAGTGTGTGCCTGTCTGCATCTTTAAAGCCTAGATACCATCGAGATACTCACTGTGTGCAGCGAAGTCACTCTTGAAGTGCAATTTATACATCTGCCTTACGTAGGCTCATGCAAAATCTTCACCTCTTGGCTGACTGGCAGCTTCACATTGACAGTCCCGGTGGCTGTGGGCTCATGAGAATACAGAGGAGGGTTCTTCAGTTCTGAGATCAAGGCATGAGGTCGTAACAATGCTGGAAAATCCAAATAAAAATAAAGTCCGTGTTGGGAACACAGCACGTTGTTCAATCCAGACTGAAACAAGTAAGTAGCAGTTATCCCAGTTCTTTTCAACATTGCTCTCTTTCAGAGAAGCAGCATTCTAATAATTTAGAGAGTAATGCATCCTAGCATTTAATTTACATGAAAACCTTGGCAAATAAAGAATAAGCCAATTATTACATTTCAAAAGAAAATCAGTTGATTGTATTTTCTTCTTATCCTCCTCTATGTTTGTGAGGTTAAGGCCTTCAAGCTGTTGAGCTCAGCAAGTGAGACTGATTTTCCTCTGCTTTTGGGGAACAATACTGTGTCTGTCATGGATGAATATACTGTATTTATGGTTCGCTGTAATAATTTGCTGGTTCATGGTCCTGCAGTCCTCACAGGAGTGTAACAAATCCTTGTTGTCTCCCTGGGAGCTGCTGTGTGGCTTCGAATCTTGGCATTAGCTGGGGAATTGTAATATTCACATGATGCCAGTCAGCTCCCTGCTGACTGTTTTTGCAGAAGTAGTCCGAGGGTTTTGTTGTTTCAGGGAGAGCTAGCAATAAATTAACTGGAGAAGCAGCCTTCTTTATTACAACTACAATAGGACACCAATAATAGCATCTGCTACTCCTTCTTTTTTGTGGAAGGAACTTACAGACAGGGTTTGCTCAGCTTTGCTCTGCACGCTCAGCTGGCCTGCTCGTCCAGAGCACACAAGGCAGAGGCACCATCTGCCCCAGTGCCTGTTGCTCCGGTGATACTGCTTATCCGCTGCCCACACCTGGGCTTGGGACCTGCCCTGGGCAGATGAATCAAGATGGATTTTCTGTCCCTTTCAGCAGGGTGCTAGGATTGATACCAGTGGCTGGGTCCAGGACAGAGATGCACCAGAACAATCCCTACAGGAAGCACATGAGCTAGATGGATGTTTGGGTTTTAAAACAGATGGATGCTTGGCTTTCCCGTTTAGCATCAATTCAGCATCCCTGAGGCATCACAGTGACACTCAGGTAACTGTGCCCACTCCTGTCTGATCTCTAGAACTTCCTCTGTTTGGAGAGCAGATCGATGGAAAGGCACATTAGGTGATCCTACTGCAGGAAAATGAGGGCATGCAGACAAAGCTTTGCCAGCATGTGGTAGGTACTCTTGTTCTGTGAAACAGGACGTGATGCATTTTGATTCCCAGCTTGACCAGCTGCTCACAAAACCTACATCTTATTTCTTCCCATCACTCGGCAATGAGGAGGCTTCCCTCCGGTTTTCCCAGGGCAGTCGATGCCAGGCACACCCCTCCCCTTCCTGCCATTTCTTCCATGCATTTGCCTGTTGCCTTTGACACACAGGAAGATACTTCAAACACAGCGAGGAGAGGGCTGCTAACCTGCTGCCTCCCCATGCGTGGGGGCCACACACGGGAAATTTTCATTGCCGATCTCAGCTCTGGAGCCCACCGGGAATTATCAGCTGAGCTCCTAGCCCTGACAGGATTTTATGTGAATCTGATAAATTTATCAAAATTTAAAAACTGAAGACAAAGCAAAGGGAAAGAAAACCAAAGGTGCACGTGATGTGCAATGAATCAGCAGGCTAATGAAAGCAAAGGTGTCAGGATGACATTAAGCCGTAACTGATGGAGCGAATTAGTGCAGTTTTGGGAAGCGTGTTAAATAACCTGCAAGAATTAACCGAGCAGCGTGCAATTAATACAAGTGGAAATGTTTTCTCGATAATCCTTCAGCCCTTGGTTATACAGACCAGAGCCCCGTGGTTATTTCAGCCCAGTGTCTATTCCTACTGCACGTCTGCAGCAATGGCTTGTTTCTCTGAGGTTGCCCTCTGACATGTATGGGCAGCGTATTTGACCCTATAGCTTGTAGCAGAAACCAAAAAATGTGCTTCCTCGAGGCTATTGCTCAGTGCAATCAGAAGTAATAGAAGTATAAATCGTCGTAATTCCTTTCAGTTCCGTGAAAGGTCACCGATGTGCATCCTCTAATGATAAAAAGACTCAAAGTATTTAAATAGAACCGTATGCTGTTCGGCCTCAGTGATCAGAATGGGGTTTCCATCCCAGAGGTTTCCTTTCTCTCCTCATTTTCACAGCACGCTGGGTTCCATCCCTGGGCTCGCAGGAGTTACCGCACTGTGGTTACTGCTCAGTACCAGCACGTCATTTGGATGCTGGTCCAAGGTTGTTCATCAGCTCAGCTCTGTTGATAATTCTCTATGCCCATGGGGTTTTATACTCAGTTCTGCTTCTATAAATGTTTCTTGTCTTTTGACCTGTGACAGAGGGAGCAAAGTTAAGTCCAGGGTCATTTCTTCCCCCGTAAATGGGCATACATGGAATAATGTGGATGCTTTATTATCTAGTTATAGCTTGTGCTTTCCTTGGTTTACACTTGATCCTTGGCAGGTTTTATAGCACTGCCTGGAAAATCAATTTTTCTTCTCCAAGCTACAAAGCAGTACACGTGCTCTCAAATAAAGCCCTGTCCTTCTGACCAGCATCTTTAACTTGTCTTCCCTGGTGCTGTCGTGAAACCCACTTCAGACCCATATGTTTGCTCTTTAATTTCAGTGTTGCTTTTAGTGATCACACTTAGTTTAAGCATGCTATCAAATGAGTGATTATCTGAAAGCAGTGCACGTGTATTCTTACAAAAGGGGTTATGGTGTTTTAATTCTGCTTCCTAGCTGTAAAGCTTCACTGGTTCCTTTCTTCTGTGCTCCTTGATTATTATATATCTTCTTGTTTTAGAAAGTGACATGGGTTAGTGGTGAGAGTAATGGTTTAGTGCTTCTCAGATGGTGTTTTATGGGACAAAAAAGATGTTGTATGCCTGCTTTCGTGGGTTGCCAGCCCTGTCACAGGAGATTCAGGTGCAGTCCTGTGCCACCACTGCGGCTGGATATTGCTCTGTGTCTTTGGGATGATCCAGGGAAGCAAAGCAACCCAGCAGCTGTCTCCATTAGCAGTGGATGTCAATATGGATTGTCTGGGGGAATGGAGGGTTGGCTCTGGATTGGTTATTATTGGCATGGTCCTGCATTCCTTTGAAGTCTAAACTCCCATTGGTGTCATTGGAACTGTGGGTTCAGAAGGAGAAAAAAGGCTCAGGGTCAGTGAGTCTGTCTGCTTCACAGAAATTGATGGCTCTTTCTAGGCACCAAGGCAGCGGTGACTAATGCCCCTTGTATGAGGCTGCTGAAATACTCTTTCTGAAGCTTGCATTCATCAATCTAGATAAAGAGATTTGCAGAGGCAGAGCCTGTGGTCTGATGTCCAGCACGAATTGGAGTCTGGCCACATTCCCAGTGCAAAACCCATAAACACCACTCAGTGCCAAGCCAATAAAGGGGGAGCAGGTCTGTGAATACAAGAATGTGGACAGTAGCACCAGGCTTTATCCAGTGCTCATCATCACCCCTTCCATGCCAGAGAAGTCTATTTGACCTCATTCTGGAAGCAGTAACCTTGGGAAGAGACTGTTGACAACCAGGAGAGCAAACCTGCCTAATGCTGTGGAAGGACTGGTGAACTCAGCTGGGCAGAAAAGAGCAGGTTCTCCTTCTCTGCAGTGGGAAGTGGTATCTTGGGCTCATTAAAGCCTCTTGTGTATGTAGGACAGTTTGATACCCACTGCTGGGTGGATGATGCCATCTCAAGGGTCAATTAATCAGTCCTTGTGTAGGCAGAGCATACGCTCGACTATATGCAGTGGAACAGAATTTAATTGCTGGATTGGGAGGCTTTTTTAACCCTGAAATTAACATCACCATTCTCATTCGAAATCAACTGGCCTGTTAATTTCATTTCTTGTGTATGGTATTTGTCTTGCAAATGAAGTTTTGCTCTTTTATGCTAATGAATGGGTAGACCACAAAGCCTTGGAGTAGAGGAATAATCAGAGGTGCTGTCGGATGATTATATTAATGGTTAAGGTTAAACTGAGCTTCTGCAAGTGTCTGCTAAGGTGCAGGGGCTCTCTGCTTTTGAAGGAGTGTTGGAAGCTAAACTGGGCATGTAAAACATCTGAGAGTGGTGCCCACCTGCACTGATGTAAGGTGGCACAAGAAAGGCTTCAGCTTAAACCTCTGAGCGCTCAGGGTGGTACAAGAAAAGTACAGGTCGCACCACTGTCACTCTCTTAGTTACTGGCAGTGCTGGAAAGGAAGGAGCGTGGTAGGGATGGTCAGAATTGGGAACACAGCCATCACCTCACAGCATCTGCACACACTGAGATCTGCTCCAGGCTCCAGCCTGTGCTCGTGGCATGGATGTATAAAGAGTGGAGCTGTAGAAGTCATACCAGAAGTTATAAACTCTTCTGGTGTTCTGTAGCAACGTTTTTGTAACTTTACAGCATTATTGCTGGTTTACAGGGGATGGGAAAATGAAAGCAAACTGTTTGAAATGTTTTACACCTCACATGTAATTTAGCCTGTAAAGTACAACCCAGTACCTCGATTCTAGAGGGAGCAGCAGCAGCTGGAGAGGCAGCAGTGGTGTGATTTGCTGAAAAGGAACAGAACTGTGTGGTCGAGTCCTTGCACAACACTGGGTATAAAAATGGTTGTCTTCTGAAGGAAAAAAGATAACACACCCAAATCCAAACCATACCCAATTTTATTTATAAGCAGGGATTTGAAAATATATTTTTATAATAGGAATAATGTCTTTTTCTAATAGCACTCTCTTAGATTTTCTTTAAACCTTTAAGGCATCCTTGAAAAAGAAATTCAGGGAGAAAGCAGGGTACTGCTACATGAACTCCCAGCAGTAGGAGTGCCTCTGCAGTTCTCAGATTATTTTTGGGGGTAGTTAAATGTGTTCTTCTTAATAAAGACAGAAAGTTTTTTGCTCTTCAGAAGAATATGTTGATTTCTTTTTAAAACAGTCAGCATTTTCCTTCTGCATCTATTGGTAACACCTGTAGTGGCGATTGAGGTATTTAACCCAGAGTTACTGAGCAGCTGAAAGCAGTATCAGAGTAGGGTGTGTGTGTGCTGCTGCTGCTTTCCTCTTGTTGTTCTTTCCTGGCTCTCTGCAGTTTTCTGTTCTTTAAAAAAAAAAATCTCTCTGCTACTTTCTTCTACACTGTGTGTTGCTCTCAACTGGGTTGATCTCACTTAATTGGTTTTTTTGGGCTTGTTTTGTTTTGTTTGTTTTTCTAAATTTTCTTCCAGTAGTGCTTTAAATTCAGGTCAAACCTTTGAGCTCAGGAATGCCTGGGATGGAGCACATTCAGCCATCAGTTTTCAGTGCCTGATTCCAGAAGAGACTGCACAGACCAGACTTAAAATGCAAACTGTCTGCAGATGCAGAGGTGAGTTTGTGAGATTAAGTTAGAAGGACAGGAGTGATGCACTAAGGGTTTTAAAATTCAAGTCTGAGCTGCTGCTTTTTCTTGTACTGCAAACCTCCCTCTCTTCACGTAACCTTGGTCCCAGAGGTGTGCAGATGTATGAAGACTTTGCAGATTTGTTGCTGGTGCAGAAGGAGGACTTAACTGGTAGAGATAACTTATGTTATCTAATAGATGGAGCATGGGTGATGTGAGAGTGCCCTGGGCTCCACGGGAGGAAAAGGTGTACTTCATGTGGTCAGTGCTTTTCTTATAGACCTCTGCTGTTTCATTCCTATGTTAGCAGGTAGAGCAGGTGAAACCACACTTCTTTAGTGGCTGGAACCCAGTTCCATTGGAGTTAATGTTGCTGTTGACTTCAGTGGAGTCAGAAACTCTCCATGAATCCCAACAGTCCAGAAGCCAAGCACTGTGAGGACAGTGCCTGGCTAAGCTTCACTGCAGACAGCCATTTCTGATGATAACAGAGCTTTTAACTCCCCTTGCCTGTGCAGACCTTGGTTTTATGGATAAGTGCTGTCAATAAGGGTGGATATTAGTATGTAATACAATTTATTGCTGCTTGTCTGTTCTGTTTTCATAAGAGCTCTTCATCTTGTTACCCAGGCAGTCAGTGCTATTAGAACAAAGCATTGCAAGCCTGGGGTAGCCGGTATTTTCTGTCCAAGCTTATTTGAATTCTACTGACATGAGGGTTTGGTTGATTTGAGGGGATTTATTTATAACCCTGGTGATGTCAGTGGCATATTTTCAGCAGGATTTAGGTTTTTGAAACAGTATGTCTTAAGAAAAACCCTTTGGTTTTGACTTTGAGGCATGCCTATATCTCAGCTGCAGAGACCTGTAAAGGTGAAACTGGGAGAGCCTCTCCTGATGCCAAACCAGCTCTTTGCATAGTGTAGTGTTAGGTGGCCTGTGGAGCTTATGCAAAGGTACCTTCTACTTGTCTCTCTGCAAAAGTATTAGAGTAAATTATTTTTTCATTAACAGGTGGCTTTATTATCCCCTTTGTCGCAGAAGTGTGTGTGCTGCATGGTGCAGGTGCCTCTGCCATGTGCTTGGTGCAGAGGTGGATTTCAGCTGTGTCTTGATATAGAGAAGCAGCACCTGTAGGGTTTATGTTGATTTTATGTGGCTCGGATAAGGAATTACCTGTCTGCATCATCCAGCAAGAGCTAAGGACTAACCATCACGCTGAGCAGCTGCGACTAGTGGCTCTGGGATATGAAATGTGGCCTGGTGCATAAGATGTGTTACATCACCAACAGAGTTCTGCTAGACCCTCTATCTCCAAACTTCCTTTTATCCTTCCCCACCTTTGTATTTGGGGTTTTTTTGTTTAAGGCAGCAGTAATAGCATAGCAGTGTTTATAGTCGTGTCAGATACTGCCTTGGAAAGCTCTAAAACTAGAACTTTAGGCCAAAACATAACAAGAGTAACTGTGTCCTTATCATGACATATGTGTCTACTACCTTGGTTTGTGTTACCAAAGAGAATAAGATGGGGCAATCCAGCCTCTCTGTTGGGATATCTGCTCCTGTCATGAATCTTAGAACAGACTTGCAGCTCTTCAAGGAGTTAGTCAATAGGACCCTCTGAGAAACAGTCCTCAGTGACAAGGACTGGCAGATCTGTAAGGACACTTTCCACAGAGCACAAGAGCCTTCCATTCCCAGGTATAAGAAATTGGGTAGAGAAGGGAAGAGAATGAGCATGGTTGAGTCGAGACCTTCTGGACAAACTAAAGGTCAAGAAGGAACTGCATAGGCAGTGGAAGCAGGGACAGGTATCCTGGGAAGAGTATAGGGATGCTGCCCTGATGTATAGGGAAGAGGTCAGGAGGACCAAGGCACAGCTAGAGTGAAGTCTGGCAAGGGCTGTAAAGAATAATAAAGGCTGCTTATGTGAATCAGAAAAGGAAGGTTATAAAGAAAGAGCACTCCCCTGATGAGCATGGACAGAAAGCTAGTAACAACAGATGAGGAGAATGTTGAGGTTCTCAATACCTTTATTACCTCAGTCTTCACTGGCAGCCTATCTCCTCACAGCTCCCAATCTGAAGGACCACCACTCCCTTAATCATCTTCATAGCTCTCTGTTGGACTCTCTCCAGCAGATCCTTGTCTCTGCTGAATTTGGGAGCTCAAGACTGGGTACAGTACTCCGAGCGTGGTCTCACCAAGGCAGAGTAGAGGGCGACAAAGCCTCCCTAGACCTGCTGAACACAGTTTTCTTAATGCACCCAGGATACCATTTGCCTTATTTGCCACAAGGGCACGTTGCTGTCTCATGGGTAACTTACTGTCCACCAGGGCTCCAAGGTCTTTCTCCATGGTGCTGCTTTCCAGTAGGACAACTACTAACCTGTACTGGTGATTGGTGTTATTCCTCCCCAGATGTAGGTCTCTGCATGGCAAGTCCACGTGTGGCCAGATACTAAAGAAGCAATCAGGGCTTAAGTAGTGTCTCATTTATCCATCATGTTAATAAATCTGCTTGGTTTGGGATTAATTGTTTTGCTAGTTTGCTTCTGAGTTGCAAAAATAAGCCAGAGGAGGTTGTCAGTAGGGAATGTCACCGCTCTGTTAGTTATCAGAGCAGTTGGACTGCAGGGTAGAAGTTTGCGTCCTTACTAAAAGCTTAGCTATTTTCCCAGACTCTGTGCTTGAAGTTTTCCTTAAAAAAAAAAAAAAAACCCAAACAGGATAGCTTGTTGGTGCATGAGCCTGGGAATATGTCACAGTTTGCCACCTTCTGTTTTTGCCATTTGGAAAAGCTAATTTTATTGCAGGATTTGCTTCTAGCAACTTGTAAGCAGCAGCTGCAGTGAGGTACAGCGAAAGGGGCCCCTTCCGAAGGACTTCTGTGCATATGGAGAAGGTGGATTGATTTTTTTTCTCTCTCCTTTTTCATAACTGCTCCTCTTTGCTTGGGGAAATTGTCCTACCCAGTACCAAACTCCGCTCTCTTTTCCTGAGGGCATTTTCTGTGCTTTCAAATGAGTTTCTAAAAAGCTCCCTATTGTTGCCTGGTTAGAGCTATAATCACTCAGCTCGCTTCCCTGATTTAATGAGCAGCTCCAATCACTGACAGCTTCAGACATTGCCAACTTCTGAAATACAACTAAACACTAAATCCTCCATCAGCCTGGGATAGCGCTCGAACACTGACATTATTAGTGCGACCTGATGTATGGGGAGAGATGACAGCAGATAATTAGATTGAGCTGAGGCTGAAGCTGGGGATGTTCTCTGAGTAGTAAACAGAGGGGGTTAGATTTGTCTCCTGTGCAAAGTATGAGAACCTGATACTCTTTTTTTTTTCAATGGGAGACAAAAGGGTTTGTCTCCAGGGCATGCATTTTCATTCTAACCAAAACCAGATGGTGTGGACGGCACAATTTGTATTGCTGGTGGCAACCCTGCCTTGAGGGATGAGATCTCTTTGGGGGAGAGGGTTGTGAAGAATTTTTAAATGTATGGAATCGTACTTGTGACTTTCTTGAATAAAGTGATCCAAAAATAGGATCAGGTTGTCCTCAAAACAAATGTGGACATGGGACTTGCCTGCCTAACACTTCCATCTTTCCTGTGTGACAACCAAATGTTAGAATAGCTGAAATGTATGAATGAAGTGTTGATTTCTGTCTTGCTGGTGGATCTCGAGGGACTGAATGCAAATTTTAAATACTGTGAGAACTGGATTTAATGAGGTACATCTATAGGAACACATGCAACTCTCAGCACTCAGTATCACTTCAGTTTAACTGCTCAGCTCGGGTCATTAGCGATTAAGCTTATGCAGCTAATATATCTCTGGTGGGAAATGTGTTCAAGCACATTTGGATACTTACGTTCAAACTTGCATCCAGATCTTGTGGCTCGCTTCTATTGATGTTAGTCATTAATGTGACCTTGGGTGCCCACACAACAATCCTTGGAAAAGCTGATGCTTCTGCACAATGATCACAATGTAAATGTGTGTTTCATAATGATTAGACTTTCCTCGGCTCAGCTGTATTTTGGGAGTCGATTATTGTCCTATGCCAGCATCTTCAGATAGTGCCGCTTTTGAGATGGGGTTTAAAGGAGAACGTGAAGAGGTCTTAGCTGTAACTCCAGTGTGCTTTTATTTTTATGGGTTACATTCAGTTGAAAACAGAACGAAACAGTTCTCAACCTGCTAGGGGATGTCAGATGACACTGTAGCATCTGAAAAGACAGTTAGTGAGGAAAAAATTAGGACCTTTTTGATCTTATGCTCCATCTCTTCTTGACTCTCTTGACCCACTGTATCTCTGTCACATGAAAGCTTCTCGGTGAAAAGATCCCATTATAATTCTCGATATAGGAATTCTTCCTTAACTCATTAAATCTAAAGTGCCTGACATGTAAGAAATGCTCTCTATCAAGAGGCTGTCCACTGAAGCAAACAAGCAATAATAGATGTGCATTTTAGGACCTACTTTTATCCTTATTTGAAAAGGAGATGGTTAGACCTATGGGGCAAAATGATGACTTAAGTGCTAATTAGTGAGTCTTATCGTCAGTCTCTAATAGTGTGAATATTAATCAGTTCATAAGTGCTGTAGACTTAAATGTGTTTGGATTGGGCTCATCTCTTCCTGGCTTTTCAGTGCTGGTCATTATTAATTCTCTTTGAATGTAAGTCCTTTGTGAACTTGCAGAGAACTGTGCTTGCCTTGGGGTAAGAAGCAAGTTCATTGAGCTCAGCTGCAGGTGTTGGTGAGGCAGCTAATTAGAAACATCTAGATGAAGAGGCAGAGAACATTTGCAAGGCTGCAGTTTAAACTTACTGGTTCAATTGCAGTAGTGTTCTGAGAGGTGTTTCAGGGACAGAGTCTCAATTTCTCCTAGGAGCTGTTTCGGTGCAAGTGAAGACTTGGACCTTGGCCTAAAAAGTTCACAAAAATGATTTGTCTGCATATTGTCCAGATTATATTTAGATTTCCTGTGTGTGTGCAAACAGCGCTTGGCTGGAGTTACTTCCAGCCTAAGGCTTTGCAAGCAAACAGAGCCCAGGCTGAGTGAGACCTGTATACCTGAATTAGCAGAATCAGCTGTAACTCACTGAACCTGTCAGCAAAGAAATTTTAAGGTCATTCTGAAACTGCTGCCCAGCCCTGTATAATAACCTATATAATGTTATTTTGGAATTCCTGGTGGTATTCTTCAGAGCTCAGATATTCATTCCTTCCCATTAAGCCTGGTACACGGTGATCCCTTCAAATCCCTGGCGATGAGCTACCCCAGTTAATTCTTACCATATTTGGTTTAGGCTGTATTGTTGTATTGTTGAGCCTTGGTGGAGAGAGAGATGTTGTTACTCTGCTCCTGAAAATAATTCCTTAAAGGTGGTTGGATTTAGACTGTCTTGCAAGACCTCAGAATGATGTTCCAAGCTGTATTCTTGCTACTTCTATTCATAACAGGTAGGTGGGGGCAGAGAGTGCAGTATGAAGAATGCCACAGTCAGTGTTGTGCCATTGCACAGTTAGGGGAGAATTAAACTGAAAATAATCTAACCAGTGCTGCTGCAGTTTGGATAATGAGCTTGAAAAAAACCCAGGTTTTAGGACATAACCCCAGTCCAATGCCTTCTTGTAGACTGAAGAAAAAGACCTGGGAGTATTTTGTTCAGATATCGTGTTCAGTTCTGGGCCCCTCACTACAAGAAGGACATAGAAATGCTGGAGCAAGTCCAAAGAAGGGCAATGAGGCAGTTGAAGGGTCTGGAGAACAAGTCCTGTGAGAAGCACCTGAGGGAAGTGGGTTGGTTTGTTAGCCTAGAGTAAAGGAGAATGAAGGTAGACCTTATCGCTCTCTACAACTACCTGAAAGGAAGTTGGAGTGCAGGGCAAGACATCTTCTCCCTGATGGCAAGTAATAGGGCTAGAGGAAATGCCTGTAAGCTGCACCAGGGGAGGTTTAGGCTGGGTGTTAGGAAGAATTTCTGCACTGAATTGCTTATTGAACATTGGAACAGGCTGTTGAGGGCACTGGTGGAGTCACCATCACTGGAGGTATTTAAAGGACATGTGGACCTTGTGTTTGGGGAGATGGTTTAGTGGTGACCTGGCAGTGTTGGATTGAAGGTTGCACTTGGTGATCTTAAGGATCTCTTCCAACCAGAGATATTCTGTGATTTTCGTGTTTAGCTAGTTACAGCTTCCTACCATTCTTGTGGCTCTCGGGGTGTTTTGGTTTCCTAATGTCTCAGCCAGCAACTAGATGCCAAAAGTTACTTGAAGGAGCAAAGCTGCTTTTGAAGAGAAGGCAATGCAGAGAGCCCCAAAGGATGCTTACACAGGAGGAGAAGCATTAGGGCAGGCTCTGCCAGGGACAGCTGTGCATCAACTCACTGGGGCCATTTCACAGGACTTTGCTCTGAGTCCACTGCTTGGATGTCTGTGTGATCATCCACACAGAAGAAAATGTAATGTGAGATGAAGCAGTGGTGGCTTCCTGAATCCACAAAGCCTTGGAAGGCAGCGACTCAGAGATGAGCCATCTTCACCCTCTTTAGTATATCTGGAAAGGTATTTAATACCATGCTGGAAAGACATCCCCCAGGAACTAAGGGGCAGGAAGTGCCTGCACTAAACATCTGTGCTGCTGGAGGTTACCTTTCACAATTTGCCACCAGTTGCTTGTTACCTTCTCTTGTTGGAACAGCCTGTGCTACACTTCCACTTGGTTTGGATGGGCTGCTTTAACAAGGATCAACATGGCCAAATCCAGAGGACCATGCCTGTCCTAGCACTTAAGTAGAAGTAATAGGTAAAGACTGAAAGGGGGTTAAATGAAAATGAACTTGAAGGAGTGAGAAGCCAAAGGGTGGAGGCAGTCATGAGGAAAAAACCACTTTGGAAAAAGTGAAATATGAGAGAGTGGGGAAAGAAGGAAAAGTAAAGGTCAGGACCAGCGACAGTCCTGAAGGTGTACATATGGCTGCTACTGAGTGAATGGTAAGGTACTGAACAAATAGTAATTAAAATCCTAGCTACTATGTAAATGCCAGATTATAGCTGTGATCTTTTTGCAGACTTTCCTCTGATGCGAGTGGGAGTCTGCATGCTACCCTTGGGAATGCTTAAGCCTAAATATAAGCTCAAAACCATAGAGATTCAGTCTTCTTCCTGGCATGAGCTACTGTCCCTTTGACATGTACTGGCAACACCCCGAGGTTTCTACAAAGATGAATGTAGCTGGAGTTAACTAGTCAGTGCTTCCAGCAAGGTAATTTTACCCTTTTCCTATAGACAAGGGTGTTCCACTGATACCATCCTGCACAACAGCTCCAGTTTGTCTGGGTTTATGACCTAATCCCATACTGAGTGTTTCAATTAGTCCTGAAAAATGTGCTCGTGAAACTCTGTGCAGGAAATGATGCTGGGAACTTCTTTTATTATGAGACTAATGGGACTCTCCTTAGGTAGACACATTGAGTAGGGTGCTGTTGTCATCCTTAGGTAGACATGGTGGACAGGGTACAGTGGGCTGGTAGGAAAGCTGTGGACAACTTATTTGCTGAACACAACTCTATAGTTCTGTTTCTATAGCAACCCCTATGTGAAATGTGTTGATGAAAAACATTAGTTACTATAGAAACAACTTTCCCGAAAGTGAAAAGTTTACTTCATAACACATGATACCTAATATTAGTTTTTTTAAGTTAAACCACCCACGTGCATGTTGAAACCAATACATGGATCGTTGTGCTCAAGACCACATAGCTGGGAATGTACAGACCTTGCGTGTCTGCCACTAAAACTGTCTGTGGGGCTTTGACCAACCCCAGAGTGACTTCTGAGTGGCAATTAAACAACAGAAATGTTGTATTATGTGAGATGTGAGGGACACTTGAAACACTTATTTGATACCCTTAATTCTGCAAGGTGTATCTGTCACTGAAAGGGTTAACAGACGTTGAAACAAGCTGCCCAGGGCAGTGGTAGAGCCGCTATCTCTGGAAGTATCTTAAAAGGCAGACAGACTAGTGCTGAGGGATGTGGCTTAGGGGTGACCCAGCAGTGCTGGATCAGATATTGGACTTCATGATCCTGGAGGTCTCTTCCAATCAAAGATACTCTGATTCTGTACATTTTTTACCAGGACTTTAAAAACTGGGGGAAGGTTTTGATTTATTCTTGAAAGGTCTAAAAGAAAGACTGGAACCCAGTTCTTTGTGCTCTGCTGTGTCGTATGATACTGCTTCTTCCAACCCCAAAGTACTTGAAACCCAGGTAATGGGTATTGACCACCATGTGATTTGAGAGTGGAAAGCACCTCAGCAATATCGTTGGGCTCTTTGCCTCCTTGGGATCACTCCAACAAGCTTTGGCTGTAGCAGCCTGGTCTGTGCTTTCCGGTTTGCTGGCACAGGAGTTGGTGTACCAGCCTGAGCAGTGTCACGCTGGCAGTGAAAACACTAGTGGAGGTGCAGCAACCCTGGCAGATCAATCCTTTTGCCTAACGCGCAAAGGATCAAAGTCAGCTGCACTCACAAAGTGGCTCTCTTGCCAAGATGAGCCTCTCAAAGGGTAGAGTCTGCTGGTCAAGTGATGGCATTATACCTGTGGAGGTGGCCGCCGTTAACGTGGAAGCTCATTTTCTGAGTAACGCGTTGACTTCCTTCACTGGATGGTTTATTGTGTAATAAAGTGCTGGCAGCAAAGCACAGCGGTGGAGTTTTAAATGTCACCAAGGTAACAATCATCAGTTACCTCATTACAATTTCATATATAAATCTCTTCTCTTGCAAATACGAGACTTTCTCGCTCTAAAATGATGCGGGGTTCAAGGCTGTTTGTGAGCTGGAGAAGATTCTTTTCAGGCTTTGCTGTGTTTGTTGGGCCGATACTGCTCTGCGACACTGGTTCAAGGTCACTAGTGCTTCTGGGGGATATCCTGTAAAAGGTTTCCTGTCTCTTGTGGTTTTAATAGCTGGCTGGTTTTGAGTGCTGTGTAACGCAAGCAGTTGCTAGAAACTATAGTAGTGAGTTAGCAATCACAAAGGAACAACTTCCCATCCTTTCTGCGCTGACAGCACTGCCTTGGTGAATCACTGTGCTTCAGAAAACATTCCTGCACCACCTCCTGTGGAACAAGAACTGGTAAATGCCATTGTCCTCTTGCCATTGAGTACATCCAGCCACTGGCAAGCACTGTGTTCACCTTGTCTGCGTGTCTGAGACCTTTGGGGGAAGCACTTGTGCAGGTTTAGTAGACCTCAACTAGCGTGTGAGAAAGTCCATCACCTCTTCTGTGTAATCCAGGCAAAATACTGAAGTGCTTTTTAGTGCTGTCAGTTGTACTTCTCAGTTCCTGGTAAAGTTGTCTAGAAAATGCCTTTGGTTCAGAAACTCCTCAACTTTTGTTCAGAGTTTCTCTCAACTTAGCTTGGAGAAGAGGAGACTGAGGGGTGACCTCATTAATGTCTATAAATATGTGAGGAGGAGGTGTCGGGAGGATGAAGCTAGGCTCTTCTTAAGGTCATCTGGTGATAGGACAAGGGGCAGTGGGTGCAAGCTGGAACATAGGAAGTTCCATATAAATATCAGGAGGAACTTCCTCACAGTGAGGGTAACAGAGCACTGGAACAGGCTACTCAGGGGGGTTGTGGAGTCTCCTCTGGAGACATTTAAAACCCACCTGGATGTGTTCCTGTGTGACTTGGTCTAGGTGATCCCGCTGTGGCAGGGGGATTGCACTAGATGATCTTTTGAGGTCCCTAATGTTCTATGATGCTAGCCTAGAGGCTTTGTCTCTGGGGGAAAGATGCTCAAAGGCTACATGTTGCTTGGCTGGAGAGGAGAGTTATTCCTGGAATAGCAGTGGATAAGCCACTCGACGTGTACCGTGCGATTGCTTGAGACCCATACACATAACGATTCAGATGTGATGAGGCTGAAGAGCTGTGCTGTGTGTGCACGAAAGCAAAGCTAGGTGCGAAAGGAAACTCTCTGCGTGTCTATATTGCCTTCCTGAGAGGCAGAAGTTTCTTCTTGCAAACAGTCTGGACATGCTGAGTACTCTGAAAATAGTCTGCTTTGTGCCCTTCTGCATGATGAAGCAGCAAATGTGTGACTCCCAGCGCTGCGGGATCACTGTGCCCTTCTAGGCTTTGACTAAATGCAGCACTTAACTGTGTATTTGCCTTGGGCTTGGAAGGAGCTTGTAAAACCTGGTCCTTGACTGCACAGGACTCAAACACCTCTACACCAAGGGTCCATTGGCTTAATTTTGTTTCCTTGTGAAGTGGGGGAAAGGCAGCTTCTGTGGACAGAGGGGACCTATTGCTGTAAAGAAAGAAACAAGACATTACACATAATCACAGAACGTTAGGGATTGGAAGGGACCTTGAAAGATCATCTAGTCCAATCCCCCTGCTGCAGCAGAATCCCCTAGATCAAGTCACACAGAACATATCCAGCTGGGTTTTGAACATCTCCAGAGAAGGAGACTCCACAGCCTCCCTGAGCAGCCCCTTCCAGTGCTCTGTCACCCTCATTGTGAAGTTCTTTCTCATATGGACGTGGAACCTCCTGTGTTCCAGCTCACACCCATTGCCCCTTGTCCTATCACTAGATGCCACTGAGAAGAGCCTGGCTCCATCCTCCTGACA
>JAOXOE010000848.1:7757795-7780760 GCA_028565055.1 Phoeniculus purpureus | reverse complement strand
GAAGAGCCTGGCTCCATCCTCCTGACACCCACCCTTCACATATTTATCAACATTAATGAGGTCATCCCTCAGTCTCCATTTCTCCAAACTGAAGAGACCCAGCTCCCTCAGCCTTTCATTGTGGGATACTCTTCTAGAAATGATGTTTCTTATACAAGTGCTCCTTCAAAGGTTATACCTTCTCACCAAGTGCTGCAAGGTGTCTGCATCCAAAGTTTCAGATTGTCTCTCACCTTGAAGGAAATGACATCTCACATGGGGCTTCAGGATTTTCTTCAAGCTGTTTCTGATCAGGTGACATCATAGACTGGTAGGGGTTGGAAGGCACCTCTGGAGACAGATCATCATCCCCCTGCTAGAACAGAACCCACTAGAACGCATTGCACAGGAACATGCCCAGATGGGTTTTGAATGCTCTACAGCAGGATGCTCCACAACCTCTCTGGGCGGCATCCGCGCTTATACGTGCTGCATGAGGCCTGTCTGGACTGTCACGTAGGAACTTCTGAAAAATCAGAGTTTATATAATTCCACCAGACTGATATTTTTAACATAAATGCTGCAGTTGTGAAGCTCGGTGCTGCTTTGTGTGTTTCAGCTTTTCTACAGTATATGACAGCTCTGTGTAACCGCTGTGCTTTGTGATGTCTGATCACCTCAAATAGATCTCTTGCAAAGCCCTGGTGAGGTGGGGTGGACCTAGCGTGAGTCTGCTCTGGAGCAGCGCTGAGGAGAACAGGGTTTGGGTCTCCTTGTCAGACTGGCAAGCAGATCTTAAGCAGCCTTCCTCTGAGGGATCCAAAGTCAGAAGGATTAGATTGGCCTCCTGTTTGCTGAAGAAATCTGAAACTTGGAATAGAAATGTGAACACACAAGCTGTTGTTTCTGGACTCCTATAATAAGCCTCGTTCTCGGTGCTGCAGGAGTTTTCCTTCAAGCACATTTGTGTGGTGCAACTGTGGCAACAAGTGATTGGCAGGATCCATCTGCCCGTCCTCTGTGGGGCCCAGGGGACCGGATAAAAACAAGATCTGTTAATTGGGTGTAAGGAAAATATCATCATCCTGCTGGCTCTGGTGTATTCTCAGCCCGAGGGCTTCTGTTAACTCCTGTCTCCCTGAGCTCAGGGAGGACACACTTCTGACTGGTGGGGCTGACCTAGAACCTATCTGCTCTGCAAAGCAACGGGGAAAAGCTTAGGAAGCTCCTTAGTCGTTTGGTGGGGAAGGTTCTGGCTGTAGGGGTTGGACTGGTTCTCTGGAGTATCTTGCAATGGAATGTGAAGGACTTGGCTGGCTGGTCAGACCCACAAACTGTTGCCTCTATGTCTGTGTACCTTAAAGATGGGTAGAAAAGGCCATACCAGCCTTGTGATTCGAGTTAGTCTAAGATGTCAGGAACAGGGTGCAGGGTGAGGATATTTGCATCGTTTAGCAGTCCCAATCTTCTTAGCATCCTGAAATAACTGGGGTGTTAGCTTCTCTATGACCCTGTTCATCACCTCATATGGAAGTCTGGGAGGAACAGCAACCTCAAATAGGTACTACAGGAGGGATCCCAGGAACTTTGAGCAAGACTGAACTGTTTTTCAGTTTTCTGTGTTTCCTATGCTCCGAAGAAGCAGAAACCAGACTCAGTTTTGGATTTTCGTGGTCTTTCTTGATCAGTCAAAGCCATGAACGCACCTAGAAGGAATGAAGGCTTGTGTCCTGAAGACATTGAGGTGTTGGCAAACAGTGCTTTATTGAGACAAGCAACATCATACTAGTAGCCATTTTAACTCAGTTCTCTGATTTGGCTTCCCAGATGCCCTTGCTAGTTGATGATTCCTCTTCACACATGCCGTGACGTGTGCTTGCATTGGAGCACTTCTGGGGCAGTTACTCCTTTGTGAATCCTCATGGAAGTCAGGACCCACATAGGGGCATGTGTTGGCTGGAGATGATTCTATGGGCAGAGAGACTTCCAGGGTAGTTTGAACCTGTTCTGTTGTGATTTGTTTAAAGTTTGGCATTTCACTGCAGATCTGGAGGTAAATTTCAGTGTGGCTCCATTAAGATCCTTAAATAAGGGAAAGGAGTAAGAAGCCGTGCTTTTCTGCACTGGTAACTTAAGGACAGAACGTTCTAATTTGAGTACCATAAATTATACCCATGAATAAGCATGTCCCCATTTTTCAGAGGTGCTGAACACTTATAATTCTATTGACTGCAGTGGAAACAGGAATGATCCCAGTGCATGCTTTGGATAAATCGTGTTACATAACAGAAAAATGATGGTAATTTATGTTCAAGAATCTTTCATCATAGCAATGAACACTTCATTGCAGTTTGAAAGAGGGAAGAGTTTGAAGAGTTGTGCTGAGACTCCCTGTTCACCTACTCTCACACCTGCCCAGCATTTCTGATGCACAGCTCAGGACACGTGTCCTTGTGCTAGCTCTTGCCTGTCCTAACGCTGAGTCGTTTCCAGAGCCCTGTGTGGTGTAATGCTGCAGACTTGTGACTCTCGGGGAGGTTTGGGTGTTTGGCAGCTTGACATGTCACTCTTGCGATGTTTTTGGCACAAGAGCTATCTGTGGCACTTAAACACATTATGGAAAGGTGTGTGCAGCTGGCAAATGGTCTTACTTGGTGTTTGCCTGCAAAGCCACCTGTGAGCATGTACATGGGAAAAAGAGAGGCTCAGAACACAATGTCTTCTACTCGTTATTGTCTAAACCAGGAGTGCACTTTCCAGGCCACTCCTGTGCAGTAGCTTCTGCTCAGAGTCCTTTGCTCTCCATTAGGATGAGAGATCAACGCGTGCAATGACTGACCGTCCCCTCGGTCCCCTTGCAGTGCTGCTGCTTGTTTACAGCGAGGGTGTGGGGAACATGGAGTGCACAGTAAAAATAGAAATAAAAATGAAATGAGGAAGCAATCAGAGCACCTAAAGCCCAGAACTATCTTTAATCTTAAGTTGGAAAAAAAGTATTGAGTGTTGTTTGATCATAATCTAAACACAGCCTAAACAGCCCTTTGAATCTGTAAATGACATGCGATGAAGATATTTTTAGCTCACGTTGCTCAGATCTCAAGGAGGATTTTTTGGTGTGTTTTAGCTTATCACATTTCTCGCATAATAAGCTCCAGTTTTCCACAGCGGTTTAATTTTCTGTGAGCCTATTCTGTATGCAGATAACTCTTCTTTTGTGGTCTCCAGTGGCAAGATTATCTTTAGTTGGGGAGGATTTAAGGTGAAAAGAACTTTACTGGAGAGCAAGAATGTAATCTCTTCATTTGCCTTGTTTGTCTTTGGGCATGTTCTTATTATCGGTTTTGCTTTTGTGGTTTTATTGTTCTCTCTCAGGTTGAAATGTCAAAGGAAACATGGCAGAAATGCCTCTTGCATCTTGAGGCATCTTTCCAGAAAGCTGCAGTTCCTGTGCAACTTGGTCTAGGTGGCCCTGCTGTGGCAGGGGATTGGACTAGATGATCTTTTGAGGTCCCTTCCAATCCCTAACGTTCTGTGATTCTTCTGTCACTTTCTGATTGAGGCTTGTGCCTTCTTCCCACACTGACAACAGAACTGGGTTCAAAGGAGACCGCAGTTTCCTGATTTTTCCCCAAGAGGGACTTACTGCAACCGTGTCTCAGTTCAGGTGCAGGTGTTAACATCTGCTGGACTTTCCTTCAAGTATGAAGGGAGCACAGTCTCTTGTGTGTAAGCCTTCTCGCCAGGCAGCTTCATGTTTGAGACTCCTAGACTTTGAGCACTTGTATATCTGCTTGTGTACCTTTAGCAGGGTCTTCTGCTCCATCAGCCTTGTGCAAGTAGAAGATGCTCTTGAATGAGAATTACCCTAGGTTTTTAATGTGTACTTCCACTGGATGGCTTCTGCTGATAACAAAAGTGCAGCTGAAGAGATCAGTCTTGTCTTCAGAGTGTGCCCAAGTCATTTCTAGTTCCTGGAAATGAATTCAGGGTTTTGGAGTACAGATGTGGGACAGCTACAGAAGGCATGTATAGTTTTTACAGGATGGAAAGACTGGAGGGACACCACAGAGATAGCTTGGAAAGACTTTTCCAAACAAACTGCTGCTCAAAAGAGAATTAACTCCCTTCAGGAGCCAACAGTCCAGATGCTTCTGTGTTCCAGACCTATGTAGTCTGTGATGGAAGTACTTGAAGTCTTTGTCCTAGGGAGGAGACTTGCAGTTCATGACAACTGGGAGGAAGGAAAGAAGTTGGAAAGGCCAAGCAAACTTGGAGGAAGAGAATGAAAAAGGCAAGAATGGGGTAAGAAGAGATGGAGGTAGGCATTCCTGAGAAAAGAATTGAGTGGGAGGTCTTCCTCAGCAACCCTCTGCTTTATCTAAGGCCTCTCAGTTGCACAGAGCTCAGTGTGCTGTTGAGCCTGCAGAGTCAGCAACCATGGGTCATGAGGTTACTGACCCCACATCTCTTTAGGTGTCTCTGTCTCCTTCCTGGAAAAGGAGCCAGGCGCCTCTTGGAGTGGTTGGGAGGCACAGCTTCAGCAGGCTCCCCTGGCCTCCTCGTGTCTCATGTAGACCAAGAGTATGAAGCTTAGACCAAGGGCCGGTGACAATGGAACAAGTCTTCCTTTGGGTGACCAATGAACTGTAAATCTTTAGGATCACATCCACCCTGTATTTAGTGCTGCTCCTCACTAGCACCTGAAAGCAAATGGACCTGCTGTCAGAAGCAGAATGGGAATCTTGTATTGTGACTGATAACTAAGTTCCCTGCTCCTTTTTAATATCTGAAGTACAAGAAAGTAACCCCAGGAGGTGTGATTAGTCACATCAGAGGTCTGATGAATTCAATTGGATTGATTATATAGTAAAATTCAGGGGGTTTGGCAGTTTCAGTGACAATTAGAGTACCCTGAGAATTAGAAACTTTAATTACAGAAGTGGCTGGAGTCAGGTTCTGAGCTGCAGGTCAGCACAGCTTTAGGAACTGTGCTGGCTTCAGCCTGGACTTCCTTGCCCTGGGTGCTACTGTCCGTTTGACACGTCGGGTTCTCTGCCGTCTCCTCAGCTCACGTAGTTGTCATAGGAACTCTCTCCTAAGTTGTGTTCTGACTTGTTCCGTGAGGCACTTTATTGTGTTGTAAAGTGTTGACAGCGAAGCGCCGCGATAGATGTCGAAATGTCGCCCCGGTAACTACTGGCATTCAATTACTGCTTCAGAGGAAGGCGAATCCTTTCCGCTAATGCGACTGTGTGACAGTCAGAAAATGCGCCGAGGCTCGAGGTGCCTTGTGATACTGCCACGACTTCTCTTGTCACTTTGCAAGGTTAACTGTGCCCGTTCTGTGGCTTGGCAACACAAATGCGACAGGTTACGGCTCAATCCTTCCGCTCATGTCTTGACAAGATAAAAAGGATGTTGATCACCTGGTCTTCTGCTGGCTTTGGGTTTTTGTTTGTGGGTTGGTTGGCTTTTTAATTCTGCTCCATGAGTGAGTTTGTCTCTCTCTGTGTAGGGGATCAAGGGTTTATCTCGGTGACGCTCTGTGTCACCCAAAGGAACTCGGCTTTAAATGACCTTTCCTATGTTATGGGCTTCCATAAACACCCCAGATATCAGAGCAGGGACTGAGCTCGTCTGCCAGTCTCTTGAAGCCTCACATCATCTCGTTCATCCCAAGATGGAGAAGATCAAAGTGCTGGTTCTAGTGGAGATTAGGGAGCGTGGACAGCTTGGACAAAAACTCTTATTTTAAAGAAGGGCTTTTTGAGACTGGGAGAGAGTGAAAGTGAATTTGTCTGTGGGGGGTAGTAAGTGTGGGATCTGAGGGATCAAGAATGGAGGAGAAAAGGGAAAGATGCTAGGAGGCTGTGAGTCTGTCAGGGAAGGAAATCGAGATGGTGCGGTATTTGTGCTGCTAAGGCTGGGCTTTGCCGAGAGTGAGAGCTCCTCTGAGGCTGTGGCAGTTAATTCACTCTGAAGGCACAAGACTTTCTTGCACACAGTGTAGGCACTGCAGACAGGACCCTTAAATCAGCTGAGCTCTTGTGGTTATTTTTTTCAGGTTGTAGCCATGAAAAGAGCTTCCTCAAAAAATGTCTGGTGGCAGGCAACACTGCTCCCTCTGTTACTCTTGACCAATTTGTCCTTCCCTTGTCTTGACGTCTTTTCAGGGTGATGATGATAACGTGGTGACATTAACGTTTGGGCTACTACACATTCATTTTTCTCTACCATTAAGAGTGGTCTTTACTTTCTCAGTAAACCTCCTTTTTTATTTAAAGTTTATCACTGAAGATGAAAAGAACAGAGCCTGACAATGTCATCTGAGGAAAGCAATTACATTTAAGGTGAAGTGTTTTGTGAAGAGCATCCTGATTGCTAGACAGAGCTAAAAATAGCTGGCTGGTTAAGTAGCTTGTCAGCACGTGGAGACCTGGGAGTAATGCATTCTTCACTGTTGCCTAATAATTCCGTGCCGAGTGTGCGGTCCTGATGGTGTTATTAGGACAGAGGTGGAGCAGGTAGCTTCTGCAAGAGAAGGTATCTGTGGCAAAGGGGGTGAAGTAATAAATTTTGGTCTAAAGTAGAATAAAATCTTCTAGCCATTTAAATTACCGGGACAACTTGAGGTGCACTTCAAATTTCAGGAGGTCTGGTAGTGCAAAACTCTTGCAGAAGTTTCATGCCTGAACCAAACCCACAGTCCTCTGATGAAGGTGTTGCAGCAAGTCTGAGCATCCCAATAGCTGGCTGATGGCTGACAGTCTTGTTTGAAAATGCCTATGTGTGCCCACCGCTGTGCGTATCTAGATGATCCTGCTGTGGTGGGGGGACTGGATTAGAGGATCTTTCAAGGTCCCTTCCAATCCCTAATGTTCTGTGATTCTGTTTCAGCTGCTTTGTCAGGAGAATGAAAGAGTCATTGAGGAGGTGTGGTCCAGGCTTGGTCCTTGCTGGAGATGCTCAGATGAGGTTGTTGTCCATCCAGTCTGGTTGTTGTCCATCCAGTCTGGTTGTTGATGCAGTTTAGAGGAGGCAGAGAGAGCCTGTCCATTAGGAAAGAAATTCAGTCTCTCTGAGTAAATTGAGTAGATTTATAGGTTTATTTTACCAGAAAATATCAGAGTTTGTAACAGAAAAAGTGGTTTTAGTCACCTGAACAATAGTCTCTGGCCCTGTTCTCTGGCACAGCATGTGTAGGTCTACCTGCTGCTTTATGCATTGAAAAACTTCATCTGTGTCAGACATTCTTTGCCTAATACACAGAAGACTAGTTGCTGGTGTCAGTGTGCAAGACTTACTGCCTCCCTGGCAAAGCTTTGGCTTGACATAAGTCAGACTGGGCTTATGTACCAGCCCAGACCTTAAAACAAATTGGCAATATCTGAAGACAACAGAGAAACATGGACAAGGCACAGAAATGTGCAGAACACTCGTCCTCGCTTGACGAGTGACGTGAAATCCAAACAAAGGGCTGGGATTTGCCATGTAAGGGGCCCAGTGGAGGTGCAGCACTTTCTGTCAGTTTATTTTTGTTCCTTGTAACATGGAGAATTTTTCTCCTTGTTTTAAAATTGTTACTTTAAAGTGCCTTTAATAATCGTAGTCCCACTTCCACCATGAGCCTGTCTACCAATACAACATTTGTCCTCCTTAATGCCTCTATTTCTCTCTTCCCCTCTTAATTCTCCCTCGCAGACACACTCTCCTTTGGATTCCAGCCTTTCAAGGAGTACCACAGTAGGAAGGATTATGCTCCTCAAATGTCTCCATCACTGGATAAATCCCTTGGAAGAAGTGTAACTACTGAAGAGAGGTTTTTTCCTGCTGTTTTCTTTATAGGAGATAATAAGGGTCAGATTCTAGGGGACTTCTCAGAGACTGTTTCTTTTCTGGGCATGTGCCACGGGAAGAGTCCCGTTGGGATGGGGAGCTGGCAGTGCTTGTGGAACTTGTGTGGATCTGGTTGTGCTTCTTACCTGGTACAAAAATCAAGTGACTGTGCAGAGAACTCGAGCAGCTTTGAACACAGCAATTAACTCGTGTTGTTAGGGGAAATTAACTCTGTGGTGTCATTAGCTAGACAGGTTAACAGCAGGGATCCCATGTTTCCACGCAGGCTGCTGTAAGTGGCAGAAAAGAGTTTGAGTAGTGGTGGTGGATTCTTATGAGCTTCATCTTGGGAAAGTCAGATGCATGTTTAGTTCTTTCCCTGCTGATGAGTGATCTGGTTACTGTGAGCTGCTTGAACTTTCTGTAACTGTCTGAGGTCACTGGCTCATTCCAGTGAATTAAATGATTGTGTTTGGGTTTGGTCCACAGGAAGGACTGATCATATACTGGGTATCAACTCAGGGTCTCAAGTGCAACTCTATCATACTCACTTGAATTCTCTTGTTCCTGACAGTATTCAACCTTAAAGGAAATGGATGTTGTAGACAGGGAATGAGAAGGTGAATAATGGGCTAATGAACTGCCCTGTATCTATGTGAAGCTGAAGTTTCTCTACTGTTCAAAGACATTTCTGTGCTCAGTTGTAATGTGTGCACAACATTTAGTATTTTTCTAGTGTTGTGAAATATTTCCAGAAAGAAAAAGTGGAAATAGTTTTGGTTTCTCATCTCCCTATTCTGCCTCTAGGTAAATCCTCATGAGGCTACCTTTGACAATTTCTGAATCTTAGTTCAACTGCTCTGTTAAACTCAAAGCAATCCAAGCAGTGAAGAAAGCGGATGGGAGAACCCATTCAGTGGATTTTGTTTTTAAAAATGCAGTGATGTAATAGAACTAGTTCTCATTTTGCTCCTGGAGCTCTGTATCCAAACTAGTAGTTCACTGGTTCAGTAGCTTTGCCCTTAATGAGACAAACCTTATGAACATGGAAGCACTGCAGTCCTCTGAGGATTTGTTTTCAAATTACATAGTACTGAAGACAAAGCTCTGCAGTCTCTGGCTTCAGAGGTACCTGATTATGCAGGAATCTTGTTCTTATTTGTCTATTGTCCATGTGGTCACCTGTGTAGCCTTTACCTGAGTCTCAGGCTGCAAACACTTCAGGGTGGTCTCCAGTATAGGCTGAGGACTGACCTGTTGGAGAGCTGTGTAGGAGGAAGGGATCTGGGGGGTCCTGGTGGGCAGCAGGATGACCACAAGCCAGCAATGTGTCTTTGTGGCCAAGAAGGCCAACAGCAACCTGGGGTGGATCAGAACAGGGGTGGTTAGCAGATCAAGAGAGGTTCTTCTCCCCCTCTACTCTGTCCTGGTGAGACAACATCTGGAGTGTTGTGTCTGGTTCTGGGCCCCTCAGTTCAAGCAGGACCCAAAACTGCTGGAGAGAGTCCAGCGCAGAGCAACAAAGACGATGAAGGGAGTAGAACACCTCCCTTATGAGGAAAGGCTGAGGGAGCTGGATCTCTTCAGCTTGGAAAAAAGGAGACTGAGGGGTGACCTCATTAATATTTATAAACATGTGAAGGGTGGGTGTCAGGAGGATGGAGCCAGGCTGTTCTCGGTGGCATCTAGCAATAGAACAAAGGGCAATGGGTGTAAGCTGGAACATAGGAGGTTCTCTATAAATACAAGAAGGAACTTCTTCCCAGTGAACAAGACAGAGCTCTGGAAGGGGCTGCCCAGGGAGGTTGTGGAGTCTCCTTCTGTGGAGATGTTTAAAACCCACCTGGATGTGTTCCTGTGTGACTGGATCTAAGGGATCCTGCTGCAGCAGGGGGGATTGGACTAGATGATCTTTGGAGATCCCTTTCAGTCCTTAATGTGCTGTAGTTGTTGTCCTTGTCCACTGCTGAGCACAAGTGAGTTTCTTTTATTAACTACACAATTATTGTATTCACAATGCATAAAGTTATTTAAAATTGGATTAAGAAGCCCGCTTGGCTGAAGATCATTCTACTCCTATATTTACAGTGCTTCCAATGACAACTAAAGGAAAACCTGAAAAGGATCTGTCATGTGGTAGTTAACCTCCTGTTAAGATAGTCAGGCTGTCTCTTCTAGGGTCAGCTACTGCCAGAGTGCTAGTGCTCCTGGGGAGTAGGAATTGGCATTCAGCTTTATAGGAAAGCTGCAGTATAATACAACACAAATAACCAGGAAATGCTGGTTAAGTCACAAGTGCATGCTTGAGTTATTGTGTCCTTTAGCTAAATATTGCAAAATTCAACGTTCTTGGAGGTAAGATCATGTATTTCAGTTGGTACTTCTTCTGGCTTCTTTGTTAATCTCTGAGCTGGTGCAAACTGGATATTAAAGTTCAGAAAAACTCCAGTTTGTCATCAGTTTTCATCTTCACGCACGGTGGTGCCTTCAGTCCCTGGCTGGGAGATTTGGACTGCGAGCAGGACAAACGGCTGCAGAATGCCTGCAGTGTTGTGGGGTTGAAGTCTGGGTTTTGTGGCAGGGAGAAGTCTTCTTTCAAACTGTGATGCTTGTGGAGGAGATTCTAATTTCCTCGTAGACAACCATCCCAAGGGATGGCTGCCATTGAGGACAAATGAACCATTGAGGTCCATTGAGGACCTCACATCCTGGAGGTGAGCTTGGGCCAGCGACTGCAAACAAACAAGACTTCCCAGAAACAACACCCTTCCTACCCAAAAGAAGAGATGTGACTGTGTTGATGACTGTGTGCACACATTCACATAGATTGTCCCTCTCTCACATTCACATCCTTCACATTTGGAAGGTAGAATGAGCTGCAAGCTCAAACACTGAATTTATCCCTACAGATGTGAATGCAATGGCTTTGTTTTTCTTTTTGTCTAGTCTTTGCCTGATATATGTTCTGAACAGGAGAAATGACATTATAAAATACAAATTAAATAGTAAGCAAGCCGACATAGTCATTAAAAGGATGCTGGTTGTCTTAATTAGCAGCATATTAGCATGCTGCGAGCACCAGGAGTTGTTCTGAGTTGCTTGGTCTGGCTGATTCCCCTGTATATGCTGCTAATTAATTAAATGCTGCAGTCATTAATGCTCTTTGCAATTGCTTTATAGGAAAGCAACTCTGTAAAAACTGACAGCTGCACTAAACTTTAGTGCTAGATTAAGATCTCACACGTATGGGGCTGTTGGCATTACTTTGCTGGTGATTAATAAGTACTGAGATTCCTGTCCCCATAATAGATGGGGTGACCCTGTACTACACTTAATTTTTATCCTATTTTTTAGTGTTTACATATCTCTCTTGCTTGGAAGGCATCTGCCAAACAAGTATCTTTTGTGTCAGAAGCTGAGTGGATTTTTGTCAGTGTGAGCTGAAAAATTCTGCGTTTTGATCTGTCTAGATGAGAACGTGGCTGAATTTGAAAAAAGGTTTCATGACAATTAAGAACTTTCATTCTTAAACTCTAATAAAATCAAGCTACTTGCCTGCTCTCAAGGGCACGCTTTTGATTTGTAATGTATTTATTAGTTTAATAAACTCTAATGAACCAGATGTTGCATTCGGTATAAAGGAAGATGGTCCAGAAACTCATTAGTCTGGACTTTATTGTTGTAGTAGGTTTTAGTTTGGGCTTTTTTTGTAGCAACATGAGACTGTGCTTAGAGCGGTGGAGTTTGGTTAGTCTGGCTTTACTCTACCTCACTGTTACGTTAACTTTAATTAACCTTTCCTTGGATTTTATCTTTAAAGAAGCTGTCAGGATTGGTTATAGTTAATGTTAGGTTCAAAGTAAAGTCTCAGATTCACGTGTTCTACAAATTACTGCATCAAGTTTGAGATCCAAATGTAGGACTTCTGAGGTCTTACATTAACATTGTTTTGCTAGATGTGTTTTAAATCGTTGCCTTCTAATGGCTTTTTCATCCAAAGGTCTTAAATACGGTGCATGTCCATGTTGTCAGTATCTGATTGAAACACAAGTATTGTAGTTGCCTTTCTGGAATAGTCTCCTTAAAGGGAGATTAGAGATCTCGTGTTTGTATTGGATTGAGCCCACATAAATCATTCACCCAGGAGAGGATGTGCTAAATACGGCTGGTACTATTAAGGTGATGTGTGGTCTGCTAATATCAAAAGACTACGGTAAAGTATTAACCGTGACATTGAGTACACTGTTTGACTTTGCTTAGGACTGTGGAGTTGAAGCCAGACTAACTTCTAACGATGTCCTGCACACTGAGTATAGAAAGTTCCCAACATTCGTGCACAAATACCTTTAACTGGGAGAGGGAGACCCTGGCTACTTCTAATGCAGGCCAGGATACTGTTGGCCACCTTGGCCACCTGGGCACACTGCTGGCCTCGTGTTCAGCTGCTGTCAACCAACACCCCTAGGTCCTTTTCCACTGAGCAGTTCTCCAGCCACTCTTCCTACTCTTACAATGGGGTTATTGTAACCGACATTTAGTTCTGTTAAATCTCATCAAATTGACCCTGGTCCATCAATCCAGCCTGTATAATGCAGAGGAGAACACCTTGCAGAAGAAACCATTTTACTTTGGAAAGGTCATCATGTTCCTGCTGCAACAGTACAGCCTGGGCATTGTCTCTGATCCCCAAAGCTCCATGGCTGAGTGAACAGCACCTCCTTCATACCTGACTTCTTTGTGCTTTTGGTCAGGTCTCCAAGAAACCCAACCTGTCTGTAGGACTTCCTTCCACATATCACTCTGCTGATCTTGGTCTTGTTGCCTGCTGGCTCTGAATGTCAGGCAATAAAACTAGTTTGTTTAAAACTAGTTTGTTTTCATCTGTTGGAGGAAGTAACTGAAAAGTGGAGATTGTAGAAGGGTTCAGGTTGTCAGCAACAGTGTTGTTGGAAACATGTCATTGCAAATCACCACTAAGGAATAAATAGACAGGAACTAAACCCTTGAGCATCTACTGTTGTTTGCCACCCTTTCTACTTGTGATTTGAGAGTGTGATCAAGTAGGCAGAGTCCAAGGGAGGACACCGCTGCTGAATCCATCATTTATGAAGTACCTGCAGAAGAAGAGGAGCTGTTTGCTTGTTTTCTGTCAGCACATTACTCCATAAATAGTCTCTGCTAAAAGACATGTGACTGGAATGAGGAGATCCAGTGCTCTGATCCTTGTAAAACCCTTGAACTGCAAATCATGTGGTTGATGTTAAGTGTAGGAAGAGCTCTAGTGCTTCACAGGGTGTGGAGCTTGTCTCTGATTTAGGTCCTGGCACCACATTCTTTCCTTGTTCTGTGACATTTAAGACATTGATTTCTTGTCACCTTCACCTTGCCAGGCTCTGCTGACTCCTGTGTGGCCTGGCAGGCTTGGCAATTAGTGCTGTTCATCATTTGAAAGAATTCAAGTCATTATTGTACTCTGCAACTTTTTAATTTAGGGATCCTGTAGACATCAATGTAATTTAATTAAACAGAGGTTAATACGTTGGTGAAAAGGAAATTGCAGTGTCTCAGTCTGGAGGATGTGTAGTCGTGTAGATTTTGGGAGGTCAATATGAGAAAGAGCTGCTTGTCTGCCTGATTTGCAGAGAAACAAGTAAGCAAATAGAAGCATGCCTGTAAACAAGAGTTGGTGCATGAGAAGCTGAAGAGATGTATGGTTGGCTGAAGTATTAAGGGTCATGACAGTGTCAAATGCAGGATCACATCCGTGGGGATGATGGAGAATTTGCAGCTTCCTAGCAGCTTCCCCTGAACCCTGGTTAGCAGGTTGTCTGCTGGGGTCAGCTAAGCAATGCTCATCTTGTTGAGTGTCTCTCATGGCAGAAGTCCCTTGGACTTCTTCTGACATGACTTGTAGTTACCATCCTGAGTGAGCTGTGCTCCTTCACGACAAGTGCACTCCCCTTGTGTCAGTGTATGGGGTAGAGCCCACGATACTGTAAAAGCCCCTTTTAGTTGCTTTATTTTGTGTAAATCTGTATGTTTATGGTACACAGGAAATGCTTTTCTCTAAGGAAGAGCTGGACTGGCTGGTAAACAATCTATTTTTAAATTCAAAGCCATTTCAGGCTGCTTCAAGTGAATGCACAAGCCTGGATGATGTGAGCGTTTGTAGTAGCTGGGCACTGCGATTTGCCCGAGGCTCCATGCAGGGTTAATAGCAGGCATTAGATGGGAGAAGTCTGGGCTCCAGGTACTGCTGAATAGTGCAGTGCTGGACAAGTAGAGTGGGGCAATCACTGACAGAATTACATGTCAGAGGCCCAGTGTGCTCTGTGCTTTCCCTGTCTAGTACTGGTTTTCTCACATCCTTGCTACCACCCTGCCAGGCAAGACGACGTTTGGGGGATCCTGTGTGGTCTTTGCTGTGGGATGCGTCTGCTGCTCTCCTATCATACCAGGAGGTCTTAGACCACAGGGTGTGCTTTGAAAAGCAGCTGCTTTAAGGAGATGGTGAGGGAAAAGCATGTCTTTTCTAAAGGTCAGCTAGACCTATGGAGCACTTACAGACAGCAGAAATTATAGCTTTGTCTCAGCGGGCTTTGCAAGACAGTGAAAAGGACAAAAGTGTGGTACAATGGCTCCAAAGAAAAGTCTCTTAAATATTGCTATTAGAAGCTATTAGAAGGATTTCTTTGGGCATAAATGAAAGGCAGCACTTTGCTGCAGAATGTCGCTCACTTTTAACAGGTTAAATGGCTCCCTTGATTATATAGGCTTGCTTGGCAGTTACTGGAACGGCATATCAGCTCCTCCAGTAACTCTGATGCTGCCTGCAGGTCGGATAACATGGGGGCTGAATTTCTGAGCCTGGCCGGTGCTCATATTTCTCTCATCCTCTTGCAAAGAGCTGATGTGACTGCATGTTTGTTAGGTGCTGAAGATCTGTGGTTAGAATAGCAGTGTTACTGTCCTTCTCTTACAAAAATTCCTACACTTACATAGAACCCTTCCACCCCCACAAGTACCCAGTACAATGATGGTCTGATCCTTCATCTTCAACAGCAGTAATGAAATTTGGTCAGAAACACGTTAGAAACAAATACTCTGTTGTTGCAAGTCGCACCACTTATTTGATTTAACTTGATCCTGGGAATGCAGCAGCACTGAAGAGATCACACTGTTACCACAGGGAGTTGTAGCTAAAACACTTGCAAACATCAAAAGCAATAGCGAGAGTAAGAGTGTGTCTTTGACAGGGGGGAGAGCATAAAGCTCTGTTTCAGGGTGCAGGCTTTCCAGCAGAGTTTGTGTTTCCACTGTATCCATTGTCTTAAGGTTGTGTCATTGGTTTAGGGTCTTCCACTTCTTTAGGGTCCTCAAGTCCTTCATGCCTTCTGTGCAAGCTTAACAGTGACAGCGCTATGATGTGAAATTTTTAAGGTTTATTCTAAGCGTGGCAGCATTAGAGTATATTAGAAATTCCTCCTTTGTTGCAAAGAGTGGTTTATCTAGCATCTTCAGCAAAGAGCAGCTGAGGATCTCTGTCTGGGCTCCAGCTCTCTGCTAAAACTCAGCAATGCTGCCACTACACGCTGACTCCTCAAGTGTTCCACTGTCCGGCTCCAGCTGTTAATAGAATTAATTTTTATACTTTGGGTGAAGCATTTTGAGGGGGAGAGAGAATAGGACTGGGACAGAAAGCAAACTGTGTGGTCATGCATTTTTAGCGGAGGGAAGTGTGTCTTACCAGTCTTGTTACTCAATACCTTTGCCTGACTCAGACTGCTCTACGAACCTGGTTCTCTGCAGTCGACACTGGTGTCTTGGCTTTGTAGAGGATTCTGGTTAAGACTGGAAATTCACATTAGAGCAATAATGGGAGAATGTTCTGAGGGGTCTGAAGCTGTGTGGAGACTAATTACTCATGCATGCTGAGCTGGTATTACAGTCACCTAGGAAGAGTATCTGTTCCACATCCATATGTCATCGGGAGTGCCCTTGTGTGTGGAAGCAAGAGGGTCTCCAAGCGTGCTAAGGAAAACCATATGGGTTTTAGGTTGGCAGCTTTTCTGGTGTAGGCAACTCTGATGAGGAGAAACTGGGGTATCTGGAAACTAGTGCTGAGATCTGTCAATCTTGTGCACTGCACCTCAGCGTGACCTGTGTGGCTGAACAAAAATAATTACGATCTGTTTTGTGTAGGCTTCATGAATGGGTGAAAACTAGAGAAAGAAGCTGCTTAACCTAAGCAGTGGTTTTGACACAAAGCCAGAGGCACATGAGGTGGTTAGGCATAAGTTTAGCCTAGGAATTAGTAGGTTTCTAACAACACAGTCTGTTCAAATCATCATCACTGACCATTTCCAGATTAATACCTGGAGGTTTCTGCAGCACTGAAATACTTGGAGGCTCTGACACCTACAGTTTTTGTATAGAAGAGGAATGAGGTATTTTTTCTGTGCGGTTCTTATTGTGACAAGTTCCAGTTGGATGCCTGTAAATACTCAGGGTATCATTTTTAGTATTTAGAATGTGGGGAGCAGTTGATGTTTCTTGGAGCATCCAGCTCCTGTTCGTTATCAGAACTGTCAGATCTCCTGCCTTGCTCGGGGATAATAGGGGCGTGCATTCAGCAACAACTTGCCTGGGACAAGTGCCAGCAACAAAGTTCTAGGAATGATGACAACGAAATATTGGGGCTCCTCAAGGAGGAAAAAAACCCTGCTGAAAATGAACAAGCTGCAATAAACATAAGAGGCTGGAGAAAGCCAATTGAATGCTAAGGGGTATCCATTATTGATTAGAACTGCACCTTGGAACAGAGCTTTGTTTCTTGCTACAGGATCTGTTGGAGCTTTGCTAAGAGACTGCCAGACCTGTGTTTTCCATTTGAAAGACTTTGAGATCCCTGGTACTGGACATATTTTGGCCTTTCACATGTCCTTTCACTCAACTGCACTTTCTCCAAGTGTGTTTCTGGGCAAGTTTTGTTGTAAAATGATGTCAGCTTTTTGAGGAATCCTCAGCTAGATTCCAGTTTTCAGAATCAAAAGTCTTAAACAACAGATGTTTCTACATGCAAAGTGAGCAGGCAGAAACTGGTCAGCTCTTGTGTGCCGTGCCATGAGCTGGTTGGGTTGTGCTGGGGTTTTGCAGGCAGTGTAGAACGAAGATGTAAAGGTCACTAAATAAAGTAGTTCCCATATAAACCAGTGAATAGTTTGGGATCCCATGAACGACTGCAAACAAACCATTCCATGTGGCTGTTGTACATCCAGATAAAAGGTGCCACAGGTGTGGTGTGTTTGTGCAGGGGTGCACAACTGTCTCCCTTTCATTGCAGTCTGCAAAGCATTTCTCAGATAGTTATCTGAGTTTGATAGAATTGGCTGCCTTGGCTCTTCTCAGTGTCCTCTAATTGCAGGACAAGGGACAATGGGTGTGAGCTGGAACACAGGAGGTTCCATGTCAATATGAGAAGGAACTTCTTCACAGTGAGGGTGACAGAGCGCTGGAAGGGGCTGCCCAGGGGGGTTGTGGAGTCTCCTTCTCTGGAGACATTTAAAACCTTCCTGTACAACTCAGTCTAGGGGATCCTGCTGTGTCGGAGGGATTGGACTGGGTGATCTTTCGAGGTCCCTTCCAATCCCTAACACTCTGTGATTCTGACTTCCCCTGATTAATACACCTGACTAAGCAGGAGATCTCCTTTACTATCAGAATCATTTCCAATTCCTAATGTTCTCTGATTCTGTGATTAGAAAAACTCAGGTCTCACAGCACCCTGTAGACAAGGTCTCAGGTTCAGTTCTTACCTGGTGATGCAAGGTAGTGTAGACAGAAACAATCTGAGACTGGGCAAGAACTGGGTGGCCCTGCACTGAACTCAGTTATAAACTGATACCAATTTTAATCGTAAATGACCTTTTCTGAAAAAAGTGAGCTGGTGACCCAATGTCTTCCACCACGTTTCAGCTCAATAAAAATGGAGACGTCCCACCTCAAATGTGATGTGTTGGATCCCATGAACAAAACCTTCCCACCACAGTACCTCAGCCACGACCCAAACACATGACAGATGATACTTCCATACTGGTTCTGAGATACTTCTGTACCGGTTCACAGGTTGACTGCTCAGGCCCCATTGTGCCAACGAGCAGTGGGCTTGGGGCAGTTGGGTTCATGGTTGGACTCAATGACCTTAAAAGTCTTTTCCAACGTAAATAATTCTATGGTTCTGTGATAATTGCCACAACAAGCCCTTTCTAGCAGAGGACTCAACACTAAAGCTGAAGGGGAGTCAATCACCCCAAACCACAACCTGGAATTCGAGGCAGCGCTCAGTCACGAGACTCTGAGGTGCAGTGTTCTGCCGCTGCCGAGACCCAGGCAATGAAATCAATGCCACTCTTATTTCTTTCTGGATTAGCAGTTCTTAAGAGAAACTCCAGGTGCTGAAAGGAGCCATTTGAAGAGGCACCACTGAGCGCCTGAAGGACTTGGCAAGTCCTCGTTTGAAAGAACCAATATTGTGACCACAGGTGGGCAACAGTGAGAAAATAGCTTTCTGAAATCCATCACTTTAAAAACAAGAATAGAAACATCAGCCTGGCATCATGACAAAAGTGCTCTTTGGGGAATAATTACATGGATTCTTCCTATTCTACAGTTTCATTTTAGAGTGGGCCAAATCCCCAGCTGGTTTAGATCAGCAGCAGATTTACTCCAGCTAAAGACCTGACCTGGTATTTCATTTCTATTATTACCTTATCTTTTACAGTCCCCGCTGTCCTAATTCATCATCTGCATTCAAAATCACAGGAGCACGCAGTGAGGGGCAACCACGAACAAAGAGGCAAAGACAGGGAAAGCCTAAGATCAGAGTGGAGCCGTGTCATGAGCTCTTCTGCAGCCCCATCTGTCTATTTTGCTCGATCATGGGGCTGAAGTGCAGTTGGATCACGTGTAAAGATGTGGAGATGGTGGAGATGGGACAGGAGATCAAGCTGGTCGTGGAGAAGGCTGGAGTGCTGCAGAGGAAGTTAAAGAATGTCTCACAGGGTTTTATCCCTCACGTGGAGTGGGTATAGACTCCCAGTTCAGGAGTCATCACTCCAGAGAGCAATGAAGTAATGTGCTATCCCATGTGTTTCCCAGAGCAGTCCTTTCCCAGGCACCCCTTCCCCACGAAAGGGCTGCTGCAGCTGCAGACCTGCCCTGAGCTGGCTCTGCCAGTTCCTATCTGCTCTGTAAGCCTCCAAGGGTTTGGAGGTAAATATTTTGTGAGAGATTAGTGCTGTAAAGAAACAAACACTTGCTAAGCAGCAACAGGTAACATCCTTCGAGGCAACATGGGCTGAGCTCTTAAAGCCAGATGCCTTGTGCTTCATCCCCCTCACATGAATGAGCAGCCTGACCTGCATCTCCCAGTGCATCGGCTCTGCTGCTTGTAGGAGAACTGAGAGAACTAAGGATCGGTTTAATGCAATTCATGACCACAGCCATGCAGAGCTATGTGGTACCACTGCTGCATGAAATAATCTGCTTGAACACTGCCCAGCCTAGGCTGGAGGATAACCATGGTGAGATCCAAACCTCTGCAAGATTTGAAGGACAGGGTTTAGTGGCGCTGATAGGGCTAGGAAAAGGTCACACTCAATGACCTTGAAGGTCTCTTCCAGCCAAAACTGTTCTATGATTCTGTGAATGGCCATCAGGTGATCTTGCTGTGGCAGGGGGATTGGACTAGATGATCTTTTGAGGTGCCTTCCAATCCGTAATGTTCTGTGACTCTGTGATTCTGTGATCAGCATCACAGGGGAAATGTCAAAGCACTGAGCTACAGATTCGGCTCAAAGGAAACATTACTCACTCTAGGAAAACATCCTAACAACAAAAGAGCTGAGTAGCAAGAAGAACTGGTGACTACAACTTTCTCATGAAAAAAATCACATAGGGAAAACCCTTCCTCCTCCCAAACGAGCTGCCTAGCGTCTGCTGTCTGGAGGAAAACATTTGGGGTTTTAGGCGTGATTTTTTTCAGGTGTTTTCACACCATGATAATTTAATTCTTTTCCCCTGATCAGCTAAACACCTCTTTGCTTAATGACAAATAGCCAACAGCTCCTCTCTAATAATCCATATATGAAAGCTGAGGTTACAGCTTTCTCTTAGTCAGAGAAACACACTTTCCCACCCTGGTTCCCATCGCTGGTCTCATTAGTAGCAGACTAATAAAGATGCCTTACAGCACCAGCCACCCTGACAAGTAGTAGGGTGGAATTTCCACCCCTTTTTTCTAATGGAGGACTAGCAGGCATCTAGCTCTGCTGGGGACCTGCTTTACAGGTGTCCCAGAGGACACAGAAATGGTTAATTGGAGGAGCATGTGCACCCAGGTTATTATTATTATTATTATTATTATTATTATTATTATTATAAGATGCAGCCTCATACTTGCTTACATTTCATTTTTACCTTCCGTGCCTCATCTTTTATGTTCGCCCGGCAACCCAGAAACCTGAGGTGCTGCAAATATGTGAAGAGTGGGTGTCAGGAGGATGGAGCCAGGCTCTTCTCAGTGTCATCTGATAATAGGATGAGTGGCAGCAGGTGTGAGCTGGAACAGAGGAGGTTCAGTATAAATATCAGAATGAACATCTTCCCAGTGGGGGGTGACAGAGCATTGGAAGGGGCTGCTCAGGGGGGTTGTGGAGCCTCCTTCTCTGGAGGTGTTTAAGACCTGCCTGGATATGTGTGACTTGGTCTAGGTGATCCTACTGTGGGGGGGGGGTGGGGATTGGACTAGATGATCTCTTGAGATCCCTTCTAATCCCTTATGATTCTATGTTCTCTGCAGGGCCACAGAGGAGCAGCACAGGTGCAACAAGAGACTGGATCCACCAGCTGAAATTCAAGTTTGTGTGCTGTGATTGATCTGCCGTCACCATCAGGACCTAACACAGGCAACACTGTTCCAGAGCTGCACCTACTGAAGATGGGTGCAATTATCTAAAGTGAGTATCTCTTCGTTTTTTTGGACAAAAATGCTGCTTCCCCAGGGCTGTGTTTCAACCTGTGTCCTACACATTTCCCAGGCAATGGAATATTGTCATGCAAATCTGACAGGCTCCTCGGTGTGCCACAGCCAAACTCTGCCCCTACACATCCAAGAGCAAATTCCATCCCGTAACACGCAATCTTAGCACTTCTGATTACACCTACACCTCACGCCCCCAGGAGATGCAGCTCTCAGGAATGAAGTACCTGCTCCAGACACAGCGTGGGGAATGGGGACCTCCTTCTTCCATCCTGATTTTTCCAATCAGCTTTACTTGCAGCAAAATCCCCAGGCACAGGGGCCAGCAGCACTGAGGACCTGTAAAGGTTCACATTCCAGAGCCAACAGCTCCAGTGATACTGATACAAGCAAAACTGAAGGGCAACTGAGTATGAGCAGGAGCAACATCTGACACCAGGTACTAATACCTGACACCCACAGAGGGAGGCTCAGTGTAAACCCAGCATGAGGAGGAAGAGGAGAAATCACAAAATCACAGAACCACAGAACATTAGGGATTGGAAGGGAACTTGAAATATCATCCAGTCCAATCCCCCTGCCACAGTAGGATCCCCTAGATCCAGTCGAACAGGAACATGCCCGGGTGGGTTTTAAATGTCTCCAGAGAAGGAGACTCTGCAACTCCCCTGAGCAGCCCCTTCCAGGGCTCTGTCACCCTCACCAGGAAGAAGTTCCTTCTCAGATTGATGTGGAGCCTCATATGTTCGAGGTCACACCCACTGCCCCTGGAATGAGACCAAAACTTCTCAACACAAAGTCACTACAGAGAATCGGTTCATTAAGGTTCATTCACCCTTTACTGAAGCACCTCCCTTGGTCAAGTCAGGAGCAGCAAACTCTGACTTCAGCTTATCCAGTGCCTTATCCAGTGCTCTTCACATAAAAGAAGTGTAATCACAGAACATTAGGGATTGGAAGGGGCCTTGAAAGATCATCTAATAAGGTACATGGCTCTGAGAGCAGCAGCATTCACACTGCTTGAGCACTGAGAGGTCAAATATTTGACCTGTTTTCCTCCCCCATGTCTACTCCAAACCTTAAACCATCTAAGCTGCAAGCACCATGGCTTAGAGTCACAGAGCCACAGAATGCTGGGGTTGGAAGGGACCTCTAGAGATCCCCTATCCCAACTGCCCTGCCCAAGCATGATGACCTAGGGCAGGTCACAGAGGGATGCAGCCAGGCTTTGGAGTCCTAGGTGATCATGTTTATTCTCTTTCTGGACCTTTTGATTTTGTTAACAGAAGTTGATTTTAAACAGAAGTTGCTGTTTAACTCTGGGAACACCTGAGCATGGATCACACATGCTGCTGCTCCCAGAACAACATCATTTGAGAGAGGGAACGAAGTAATCAATGAGGCAGCCTGACATAAGGCAGTCTGGAGGCCTCGCGCTTGGTTCTGTGTTCATGGCAACAATAATTAGCCAGGATTAATCATCACAGTGTTTTTGTAGAATTTAACTTGAAAGTGAAAAACCAGTTAGCTCAGGAATTTTTGCCAGCAGAGGTTTGGCTCCAGTGCAGTCCACGGCGATCGCAGTTAGAAGCCACAACTCCTTCGTTAATCTTCGATGGTTTGAGCAAGAGGAATTGGTGGGACCCCAGTGATTCCCACAAGATCAGCACCTCCACAACCCAAATATAGTTGTTACAGCAGCATTTTCCATCGAAGTCACAGACTGGCTTGGAGATTAAATCTTGCCTTCCCATACACCAGCAAAATCGCTTCTCAACAGAGCCTTGGAGCCTTGGCAAGTCTCGCCTCAGCTCTACTAATCCTTAGATTAAGAGAGACAAGAACCCCCTGCAGCTACAGACTGGGGGATGAGAGGCTGGAGAGCAGCTTGGCAGAGAGGGACCTGGCAGTACTGGGTGACAACCAGCTGAGCAGGAGCCAGCAGGGTGCCCAGGTGGCCAGAAGACCAATGACATCCTGGCTTGTATTAGCAGTAGTGTGGCCAGCAGGGCTGGGGATGTCATTTTCCCCCTGTACTGGGCACTGGGGAGGCCTCCCCTCGAGTACTGGGAGCAGTGCTGGGCCCCTCACTTCAAGAAAGAGATTGAGGG
>JAOXOE010000848.1:7738842-7757695 GCA_028565055.1 Phoeniculus purpureus | reverse complement strand
GCTTCTCGTCCACAAGCACCCCCAAGTCCCTCTCCTCAGGGCTACTCTCCAGCCAGTCGCTGCCCAGCCTGTATTTGCGCTTAGGATTGCCTCGACCCAGATGCAGGACCTTAGACTTGGTCTTGTTGAACTCCATGAGGTTGGCTTGTGCCCACCTCTCCAGCCTGTCCAAGTCCCTCACATTCTGTGAGTACATTGCTTTCTTACAGCACTAAAACCCATGGAAGTCACCCCAGGTGCAGCCCATGTGCCCCAACACTGATGGTTCTGTGGGCTTGTGTTCTGTGAGCAGAGAAGCTGCATGTGGCCACTGGGACAGCACCACGTTATGCGAGTGGTGATGTGACTCTACTCTTGGGTTTGCTGCAAGGGCACCCTTAGCTTACAAAATTCCTGTGCTACTGGACAAACTCAGCTCATTTGGTACCAGTTTGTCTGGGACTTACTGATGTTTTCAACCCTGGGATTCGTACTGTTGAAGGCTTGGAAGTCCCCGCACAAATCATAGGGTTGGAAGGGAACTGCAAAGGTCATCTAGTCCAACCAACCTTAATCCTACAACAAGCAGAGATATCTCTAACTAGACCAGGTTGGCCAGAGCCCCAAGCAGCCTGACCTTGAATGTCTCCAGGGATGGGGTCTAAACCAGCTCTCTAGGTAGCCTGTTCCAGTGATCCACCACCCTCAGATTAAAGAACTTTTTCCTGATGCAAATGATCAGATTCCTTTCTTTCTACACAGACAAATTTTTCTATGGAAAAAGATGTTAAATCAGACACAATGGATTGGATGCCCGTCTAGAAAAGTGGGCTGGTCCACAGGTTGCTGGATGACCCAAGTGTGTGGTGTCAGTCCTGATATGTCAAAGCCATCAGATAAATAACCTTCTACCGATTTTGTGCTTGCTGCCATTTCAAAAACTTCCTGTCCTGGTCAAATGTGAAGTGACAAAAGGGAGACAAACTCCTCCTACAACTCACGTCTGGAGAGCTGCTGAGCACACAGACCTCGGTGGCTGTTGCCCTGACTGGTGCTGTCTCTCCAGTTGCCGAAGAAGGCCAGCCATCTCCCAGGTGGGCTGTTTTTGTGTTCTTGTTTCTCATCAACTCACACCAAAAGGTCACTGAAAGTACATGATCCTTTTGGTATTTTAGACTGAGATTTGCTGTCAAAACAGCCGCCACCCCCCTGTTTTGGAGCTACTGCTGTACACGCTGAATGCAGCAGCTCTGTTAAAGGGAAAAACCTATGGGGGAAAGGAGCAAAGGATGCAGGAATCAATGATCAGGTGTATTTTGAGAAAACCCCTATTCTTGGGCGTTCTTACTTAATTTTTTTAAAGAACTGACTGCCTAGTCAGGAATTCTTCCTGCAGAGGCAAGTAAAGGAACCTGTGGAGATGGGGATAGATCCTACCCTACCAGTGGCAGGAAATTAAAAGATGATCTTATCTTCCTTTGCCTTACTGAGCTTCTTCCTAAAGGAGCTTGGCGGTCTCTGCGTGCAGACTTTTCATAATGGATAAGTGTGGTTTCTATAGAACCAAATAAATCATCAGTGTTCCACGTAGGAAATGAATATAGTTTTCTGCTACCATAGGAAAACTACTGTGTGTGTTTGAGGGGTTTTTGAAATGGTCATAACACTTCCTTATTCTGTTTTGTGGTTTCTCTATCCTTGTTTATAGAAGATGAAGGGTTATTCACTAAACAACATTGAGCAAGAGCTGGAAGTTCTATTTTTATAGCTACTTTGCATTAATTCAGTAATCACAGCAGCCAGGCAGAGTGATAACATTTGAAAGACTGTGTTCCCCATGAGAGGGGGAATATGCTGAGTTCTGGGCTACTGCTGATGGGGAACTAGTAAGTACAGATCCAGGCACCTGAATGCACATCTCATGGGGAGGGTGAATATGGAACTTGTAACTGCAAGTTTGTGCTCTTAGCCCTGAGCAAGTTCACAGCAGTTTTCACTGAGACCAGCTGCATTAGCAGATGTTGGTAGCTGCAGTTGTAGGAAGACCTTCACTCTGATGTTCTTCCTGAAGGTTAAGGTTTTCTGGGAATAAAGTGCTGCTAGTGGTGTGGGTTTCTCTGCTTCTTGCTGTGGTGTCTCCCCAGTGCTCACATGCTACTGTATCGTGTGCAGAAGAATAATCATAGAATCATTAGGGACTGGAAGGGACCTCGAAAGACCATCTAGTCCAATCCCCCTGCCAGAGCAGCATCACCTAGACCAAGTCACGCAGGAACACATCCAGGTGGGTCTCAAACATCTCCAGTGAAGGAGACTCCATTTAAATTCAAAGGTACAGCTATGTCTTTTCCTTCACCCTCTAGCATTCCACTGATACCGCAAGACTTGCGGCATCTCCAGTGCAGTGATGAGGGTGGTGGATGCCATGGGTGGAGCGATCTGTGCCACACTGCCAAGGGGAAATATCTCCCTAGTCATTTAGATCGGTCCTGCTTTTCTTATGTATAAATTTCCTTCTTGCTTTTGCTCTGAGGCACTAACATTTCTCACAATGAGCTAACCTGAGCAGTCTGGTAATTATACTTGGAAGAAAAGTCCTCCTGAAAGCCTTGTTCACAGGCTACCCCCTGTGATAGCTTACAGGGGTTTGACAGATCTGGCCATTTGCTTTCTGGCTCAAGCAGCTGCAAAAACTAGGAAGATGAACACTCTGCTTGAATGTTGACTTTTCTGGGGGAAAGAAAATGTCTTTTCTGTGTGAGTGAGCAAATACCTCCGAGCCATTCCGTGTTTGATCTGCTGGTACCTAAGGACTGCGTGGTACTGTGGAGCGGACTAACAAGTTTGGGAAGGACAAACGATACTCCAAAAGGGTAAAATGGCTTTTCTAAGAGCGGTCTCTAACGCTCTCTTTCTGTAATTCTTTAAGACCTTTTCAAAGGAATAACTGCTACGTAGAAGAGACTTAATGAAACTTAATTCAGTAAAGAGTCAATAAATGACCTGTTCTGTGAGAGGTGAAGTTGAACTTCACGAGGTGAAGTGTGTTGGTCTATTTTTAATGAACAGAAGCTACTTAAGGGGGGTTTTTTTAATGAAAAATCACCAACAAATTAATGCCAGAGAGTCTTGATTTATGGAATTTTTTTCTGTTAAGCAAGCTATAGCTTAGGTTATATAAGCTTGCACATATAAGAATGGAAAGGAAAGCAGAGCCCTAACCCTTTCGTTTGTGAGATGCAGCTTTTCTTGACGAAACCCCAGACTGCCTTAGACACTGCCTTTTCTCTTGGAGGTGTATTATCAGACATCATGTCCTTTCCTTTGCAGAGCTTTGAGTCCCCAGGTGCTCAGATGATTAATGTCCATGGATTATAATCTGTCTTGCTCACTCTTTGACATATACACCTTTAACAACGATATAAAAGGTGATCGTGGCTCTCGGTGAACTTTTATTTGTTGCAGAATGTTGTGAAGCCTGGTAATGCTATTAAATTGGAACAAATCCTCTCAGGCAGTAAGTCATGCTTCCCGCTTAGCTTTGCCGATACCCTGTCTAGGGGCTGTGGTGGGGATGGGAATCCGTAGGCACATTGATTGTGTTAGTCCCAGTTTTGTCCAGCACTTTATCAAAGAGTAGAGATGGCTGTGCACAGAGTGCTGCAAACTTGCTCAGTCTTCGACATCCTGGGCAGACACTTGCAGCAATGTTATCCTGTCTAGGAGCCCATTAAGGGCACTGGTGATAGGGGCACAAATTGTTCTTGGTAGCCAATGTCCTTTGAAGACACAGGGTCAGGGAATGTGAGAAGGGGACAGCAGGGAGCCACAGCTGTGGGAGAGGTATGTCTATGGTGTCCAAGGCAAGGGGATTGGACTAGATGGTCTTTCCAGGTCCCTTCCAATCCCTAATGTTCTGTGAAAATTACTTAACTGCAGCTTTTCCCCTATCATGGAAGGGAACAGTTCTCCCAAGAAACTGGTCCGTTTGATCTCATCTTCTAAGAAGAGAGAAATCTCTGATTTGGGGTATTCTCAGCTTCCCTTTATGCCGTTGTGGTCGCCAGAAGTTACAGTTGCAGGCTCAGTCCTTTGTGTTCTTTCCTTCTCATTCATTCGTATTTGCATCTTTTCTCACTCTCAGCTGCATGTTATTCACCCGTTTAAATAGATTTAGCACCTTCGTCTCTTGAGAAGGAGCCTTTTCAGAATAATTACTCCCACTCATCTCCAGCACAATCGATGCAGTGAGTAAACCTAGAGGCAGCCAGTGGCTTAATTCATTCCCATTTTCTAGAAGGTGTTTAAAAAGTAAAATGAACGGGCATAAACGTAGGATCTAATTAATGAAGTGGTGGTGCGGCCAGGCAGCCGATTTTCCTTGTGAAGCTGTACGTGGGGCTCATATCAACACAAGAAACCCCGGTGCAATATTTTGCATGAGTTGCATCTAAGTTTTGTCTGTCTTTAAGATTGCATGGAAAGAGGAAAGAAGGCAGCTAAGGTCTGTGCTGCTCTCTTCAATGCCGGGGATAACTTCTCAGAACTTCCTCTGTCAAGGAACCCAGAATTATCTGTTTTCCACCAGAAATAAATTGGATTGGTGGATCATGGTTGGCATGGAAATTCTCTTACGGATGTCTTTGCTTTTCCTGCTCTTGTATATGGAGACGCTTTTTCTCCTAGACTGCCTGTTGAGGCTTTTCGTCTCCAATAAACACATGGTGAAGGAAGAAAGTGGGGGGGAAAAAGAACAACACGCTGTGAAGGAAGAAAGCTCCTTCTGAAATAACACTGCCTTGCCTTGCAGGAGAGTTTGGTGCAGTTTGGTTGCCGAAATTTGCCAGCTAAAGCAAATCGGATGAATTATTAATGCTTCGCGGGCTGCTCCTCTCCATTGGCTGAGCCGAGGCAGCTTCGGTGGGGCGGATGGAGCTGCAGCTCTCAGCATTAAAAATAGACGGCAGGCCTCAGAGGAATGGGAAGCTTAACAGGCTATTTCTCTCAGCACATAGTTTTAGTTCTATTATGTGTTATTTTGTCAGAGTGGATGGGGTGGATTTTTATTTTGGACGTGTTGGGTGATCTGACTGAAAAGCCGCTTCTGTTTCCCTTCTATATGTCACAAGCTGCTTCAGATTAGAAGCCCCATATTTCCTTCACTGGGTCTTCAACCAGAAGAAAATGAACAGGACGTATATGGCTGCTTGGCTGGATCCACTGCAGACTTTCATGCCTCTACCAAGCAACCACATTTCCTGGTTGAGAGGACTTGTACTTCGTTGACGAGTCAAGGTCAAAGCAGTTGAAAATCCGGCTTATGATTTTCTTCTTGTTATTAACCTTTATCACTGTTGATCTTTAATTAGCTTGATTAATTTGAACACAACAACTCTTTGCCCAAACATTCTTAAATCTCTGCTGCAACCCAATGCTGAAGGGTCTGCTGACAGCAAGTCTCCTGCTGTTCCAGTGCCTGGATGCCTGTTTTGGTTGTGGAGCCCTCAGTCACTGCAAAGGGACCAGGCTCTGGTGGAAGAGTGCTCCTTCAACGCCTTTGTAAGTATTCAACAGTCTTAAATGCAGGTTTAAGACAGAGATTGTTTACTGAGATTCTTTCCTACACAGGTTAAATGCTTGTTTACACCCTTGCTGCCTTACTTGGCCTGAAGCAGGTTCCATCTTACCACGGCTTGCTGGCCACCAAGAAAATAAGACTGAGGAAAGCACAGTCTGATGTTGACCAAGGCACTCGTGCTACCCAAGTAAAAGGTCATTTATGTGTTGTGTGCAGGTCTGTGTTTAAGACTTTCGTTCCAGCTGTTGTGCATTTGAAGTCTCAGTCTTGGGTCATGGTCCTTTTGCCTCCAGGTTTCAAGATGTGCTAATCCTTTAGCATCCTTGGATTTGGGTCTTTAACTGAGAAAACATTGATCTAAGTCAATCAAAGAACGTGGTGCTGCTGGAGTAAGCAATTTCAGTATCTTCCTCCTGGCTCTGCTCTCCAGCTGTGTCCTTTGAATTGACTTCAACACTGCTGTGGACAACCTTGAGCTATAAATGAATCCTGGGAATCTGGAAGTTTATGTCCCCAACGTGGATTACGCCACAGTCCCTGGCTTTAACTCAGGTTGTACTTGTGAACACGCTCCACTAGCATCTTCAGTGCATTGGTTTTCTGGAGTTACAGGTTGTTTCCCTCCAGCAGTAGCCTATTTCCTACTAAATTAGCGAAGCACTGCTAATCCATGTGTTCTCATTGGCTTCCAATGGTTTATTTCCTACTGTTAGCTTTTAGTTTGGAGGCAAACATAAGTGTTCTGGTCTCATCGCAGTGGGAAACAAATGGTAGTAAATCTCGGTATCGTTTTCAGGCAGGTAAACCAGGTTTACTCTGATCATCGCTCTTTTATTCATTTCTAAGCATTTTGTAGAAAAAGGACATTGTGCAGACAGATTAAATGAAGGTGAAAGATTGTGATTAATGGATTATGCAGCATAATGCTCTCTGTGCTGACCTGCCGCGTCTGACACTCAGTATACAAGGTTTTGGTAGCAGCAGTAGGCAGCTCCACTGTCCAGTATTTAATTTTTGAAAGGGAAAAGAACTAAATAAAGGCAATTAAGTGTGGACAGTACTGATTGAGGTTATTAATGACTTTCTCCTTGGGCACATTCAGTATGTGTTTTCTTTCACATCGTTATGGCTCTTGGAGTTTACTGCCTCACATCAGCGACAGGGGGTTATATTTGACAAAGCAAAGGTGTTGCTCTGAATGGATTTTTCTCTGAATGCAGAATGGTAGGAACCACTTTTTGTCTCTAACTCATGCCTGCTGTGATCTTCCCTTCAATAGATATTCTTGATTTACAGAACATCGCTGGTTTTGATTGGGGTAATGCACATTTTCTTCTACAGCACAGCAAAGAGATTATTTTATGGAATGGGATTTCATCTTTATTTCAGTTAAAATCTCAGATGCTTGTTGCAGAGCTGATACTAAAGAGCCGGGGTTTGCCGAGTTCTTTACCAAGTACCACTTCTCAGACTGAGGACTTTGCTGCTGCATCAGGATGTGATGTAAGTCAACTCACGCGCATTTTCTGTGTTTCCCATGGGGACTGAAAAAGGGTTGGGCAAAGCTGATGGAGATAGCACTTTGTAAAGTTCTGAATGGTTCATTCTGAGTGGTGGGGTTTGCTGCGTGGAAGATCGACTGAACGTTTTCTCTGTCTGTGTACACGTATTTACATGCACAGAAAATACTTGTGAAGTTTTACTGTTGGCAGTTTAGCTGCTGGGATCCGAAGAATTTGTGACTGATGGTCAACACAGTGGCCTTGGCAGTGCTCTTGTAAGATCCAATTGGCCCAAAATAGTTATAGGTGCTCTTTTTTGGGGGCACAGGTGGCCTGTATCTTCTGTCATGCTCAAGATGCTAGTTTTGAACTCGTTGTGTCCACTTTGGGGTAGATGATGGCAGAGAAAAATATCAGTGTCTTTTTGGCTTAAATGTGTTTTGTTCCTTTAATTCCAAGACACTAAGATTTATGGAGATGAACAAGAAAACTTCCTGACATGCTGTGCCATTGGGCACTATTGCCAGAGCGCTGCCCTTCTGTCGCTGCAGTGCATCATCACTTGCAGGTTTTGTGACATCTGGTGGCTGGCATATTTAGAGATATTTCAAAATTCCACATGAATCATTTTATTTGCTTCCTTATTGTTTTGAATTTGCCATCTTGTCAGCTGTGCTAATATTAAAGCTCCCTTTCAATTTATGCTATTAAGCCATAAAGAAAACAATCAAATACAGCAACTAGAAGTGAATAGTCTTTATTTTCAGCTTTGGTTTTGCTGATATATTGGTTTACAAGCTATTTCAGTCAAAACATGACCTTCTTTTGTCTCTGTGCTTATTAAATGCAACAAATAGTAAAGGATCATGAACCCTCAAAAATGATTCTGCTACCACTAATTTATTTATGGGTTTTGCTTAGATGAAGAAACACCTCTCCTCTACATGGAGGAACACTGATAACAGGAATTACATTCTCCATGTGAGGAAGCTCTGGACCAATTTAGGCATTTGATCCTCTCCTAGTGATAACTTGTCTCGCCCGAAGCAAGAACTGTCATGAGAATGAGAAAACAACTTATTTGTTTCAAAATTTCTTCATCTTTATTTTCATCTCCACCTCCCACCTTTGTTCTCACAGAATTTCAAGGCTTCACATCTGGTCTTGTGTTAATTGCTCCTAAAAAAATTCTCTCTTTGAAGGAATCACAAATCTAATCTGCCATAGCTGCTAATTAAATTGCAGCTGACTTTTGCTGTTATAGATTTGCTACAGAAATAAGTGTTTCCCTCTGCTTTTATTCTCTCTCTCTCTTCAAAGCAAAGTATGGATTAGTTCTTGCAGAAACATTGCAGTGGCAAAATGTTAAGGAATAATTTTTCACTCTAAAATTGTGTCTTTTGGGGGAAACATATCCTCAAAGTAAAGCTGTAGAGGTGACTTGGAAAGGGGTATAGCAACGGAGTCACCTACCGTGGGTCACATATGAAGAGAACAGCCTCTTACTGCATAGCAAGGGTTGTGTTCAGGGTTGCAAAACATCTCTTGGGGATGGCTGCAGAGACCAGACCCTGTAAGTGCTGGGGGTAATAGCGCTCTGAGTTCCTCCACACACACGGATATCCAGACTGCAGCTCTGCTCTGCACTCCATCTCTGCAAACACCAGCTGTCCCTGGCTGTTGGCCAAGGGGGGTTGTATACATCTACATGTTCAAAGTGCCCCTCGTGTATTAGGCTGGGCAGGTGGCAGTTCCACTGTACATTTCCACATCAGTGAACGTGTGTGGGATGATGCAGCTCTTGTCCAGGTGCTTTCTCAGCCCTGCCTGAGACTCCAGGGCAACATCTCACCAAAGCATGGCATGTAATGTGAAGACCACAGACAGAGGTGATGGAGGCTTGTTTAATGTCTTAAGATCAAGCAGAGGTAGTTAAAGTCATATAGAATCACAGAATGTTTAGGACTGGAAAGGGACCTTAATGATCATCTGAAGATCATGTTTTATAATTAGACTGTGCAACAAGACTCTTAACTCTTCATGTGTTATTTCACGTCTCAAAGAACAGTTGTCCAGTGGTCGTGTTCCTCTGTGTTGGGGTGAGGGGTTTTGTGTTTTGTTTGGGTTTTGTCCTGCATTGCCTTTTATTTTGTTAAGAGTTAAAACTTTCTTCTCTTTAGAGAGCTTCCTTTTCTGCTTTCGCCTACTCGGCTTTCTTCTGTCAGCTTGTGTTCCAAGTGAGACGTTCACAGAATCACAGAGCGTCAGGGAGCGGAAGGGACCTCGAAAGATCATCTAGTCCAATCCCCCTGCCAGAGCAGGATTGCCTTAGAGATGAATCAATAGCTGAATAATTATTTGAACTTTAGTGTCTGAGATAAGAAAAACTCCTGGTCTTATTATTAGTGGTTCTGCAAAATCAAATCTCAGCATTGGGTTTTCTTATTGCTGTATTGATCCGTGGAGGTTTCTGGCTTCTTCTAAGCTGCTTCCTGTGTTTTGAGCTGTTTGTGGTCTGGTGGAAGTTACCACATTGCATTTTCTGCAGGTCACGTTTCTCTAATTACTCAGGGAAAACCTATCCTATAGTTATACAAAACTTGGCTGTGATTTGTTTTCCTTTCTCTACAAGAAGTCTAGTTAATAAATATATTATTTAACCCACTTACTTGGTGTGTGTAATACATATTCCTTACGAGTAGCTGGCTTGAACTTTGCCGTTCTTCTCTATCGACTGATATGAAATGAGCTCTAAGCTGTTCAAGTGAGCCTGAAGGTGTCTGAAGAATCACTGATGAAGAGATTATCACTGCAGCAATAGAAAGAGTTCATTGTGTTCCTGCTCTGGCAGGGGGATTGGACTAGATGATCTTTCAAGGTCCCTTCCAATCCCTAATGTTCTGTGATTTCTTACATGGGAGAGGCACTACTGAGGCTGCTTAGATAGGAGGAGTTTGTTGCAGCACATTAACTGCAGAGGGCAAGTTTGTACCATAATATTTTGAGGAGGCTTCTTGATGAAGCTTCTTATTTCTTCTTAGAGGACTGGCAGAAAATTTGCTTGTCTAAAATGGTCTGTTGCACGTACCTTCTAATCTTCTGCTTCTGCCCCTGAAATTCTATGGAGTTGCTTCAGTCCTCAGATGCAAACTTCTGTTTGAAGACTCTAACCGTTATCTGTTAACAAATGTGATTTAAGAAGTGGACTAATACTGCTTTCCATTGTTCTACTCATTTTTCAGTTGCCAGATAAGTGTTCTTTTCCCTTTCTATGCCCTAGTTGAGAAGTTATGCTGATGGATACGTTGGAGAATCAAGGCAGGATCCTGCAGCCCTTCAGATGCACCTGAAAAAGTATGTTGCCCATCAGTAAAATGATGAACCACGTAATGAGCTGCTTTAGCTCTGATTTGAAGCTGAGGTTGAAAAGGTATCTATGATCTTGCAGCAATGTAAGTGCCTGTTGAAAGACCTGTGAGATTATCTTTGTGTCCTAGCAATAATTTTCATTGCAATTTTAAGGCATAAAATATTCTGTCTATAATCTCTACATTTCTCTTACAAAACACTATCAAATTTCCATGCTGTGGTATTCTTGTTTATAATGTTATCTCACATTATATTTAGTGGAAGAGCTCATCTGCATCATTTGGGATTAAAATCTGTGATTATATAGTTGCTTTATGTGCTTTTGACTCTGTTGTCTTCAATTAGCTTTAAACATCTAGTGCTTGAAAAATGAGAGCTCAGATTTTTCATGTGCATTAGTCTGCAGTCCTTATGTGACTTCTTGCAACTTGTCAGTAAAACATGCAAAATTGCTTCCTTGATCAGCGAGCAGAGTCAATGGGATCGTGTGCACAAGGGGTATTGCTGGAGGTAAAAAATAACGAGCCATTTCACAGAATCACTCTGGTTGGAAAAGACCCCTGGAATCATCGAGTCCAACCATCTGCCCTACCTTAAAGTTCACCCCTGAATACATTTGTATGCATCTAGAGGAGCTGGACACAGAGAACGAGGTACCTTGTGTGCCAATGTTGCTGCACCCTCATTTGGATGCCACACAGGCTCTAAGTCAAATACACAGAGGCTAGGAGTCAGCTCTGTGCAGGCTGAAATTGAGTATCTACTACCCTGCAGTTAGAGGTCCTTGTCGCGATGCGCTGTTGTTTATTCAGACTCAATGTAAACAAGGTGACGGCGTGTGCTGAAAACATAATTTAAAAAACACCTACATGAAAAATGAGTTTTTAAAAAGCTGGTTTTGTCAACTTCCCAGGCAACTGGAATATGAAATGATCTAACATCTACATTTATTAGATGAGATTAAGAGCAGGGTTTGAAGCAAAATCAGTATAGATTTTAGGGGATAAAAAGATTATGATTGATGAAAAACAAAGCTAAAGATGCCAAGTAAATAAAATACGTTGAAAAAAATAAAGCAAAGATTCACATAGCTATAGACTTTCTGCCAGGGGATTTAATCTTTGGATGACTAATTGTATCCATTAATTACATTGAATGGCGGTGGAAAATGCACCATGTTGTTTGTTTTTGAAGTTTAGCTCAACATCAGTAGGATTAAAGCAGCGGCTGGAGTCCAGGAGTAAATAATAGGGATATAACCAGGTTCTTGGGAAGCTTTTTCTTCATCTTCATACATCTCAGCGTAATGTCTGGTGCAAGCGAGGCTCGAGGACTCAGGAGAGAGGGTTATTAATCATAGTAGACATCACTGTAATCCCAGTTAGTATATGGGTTTTACTGGTAAGCGGCGTGACCCAGCAGGTAAAACAGCGTTGTGGTCAATAAGCCTGGGTGTTATTCATGGCTCTGTCACTGGGTGACCTTAGCTAAGGCATGTGGTGTCTCCTTGCCTCAAGTTCCTCCTCTGTATTATGTGGGTTGTGGCAGTTGTCTCCACAGTAAACCACAGTAATAGAGGACCTTTCTGTTCAAGATGTGGTTTTGTGTTTGTGTGAGAAAGCTGGGGAGGGAGGAGGCATTTTCCTTCACCTGTCCAAGGAAACGGACAGTTTTTAACCAAACAGTATGGCAGAGCCATCCTGGAGAGTTTTCACTGGATTTTGGCAGAGCTATCAGACAGTCCCCAGATTTCTGCTGAGAGTAAGCTGATGAGAGCCCAGAACTTTGAGCTGAGCCTGAATCTCTTGGACTGCAGCACAAAGGTTTAATTTGCTTATCCCTTTCCCCCTGAATTTTTAATCTAAATCTGTTTGCATTGCAAATTTCCTGATACTGAGAGCTGACACCATCATTTAACAAGCCAGCGTGGTCCCAGATCTGCAACGGAGTGCACTTACGGGTTTCTTTTCAGGGGTCTCGTCCTGGGGCTTGATCCTTGCAGAGTCCCACCCTGCCACGAGCTTCCTACCCGCCTCTACTCTACGTCTTCCATCCCTGTCTCCACAATGGGTTGCACTGTTGTCCTCCCTGACTAAAGGGGGTGTTGGGCTGGCTAGACCGTAGGTTCTGGATGTTACACAGAGTGATGCTTTGTTCTTGAATTGTGAGCACAAGAGGAGAGCTGGATGTGATTCATTACACAGAGATTTGTTGGCGGTGGGGGCGATTTTGCTGCCTCCGGTGTGTTCATGTCAGGTGTGGAAGTGAAGGGGCTGTGGGGGGTTGTGCTGATGTAGCTTTCCGGGTGGTGGAAGGCAGAGGTGCAGCTGGCACTGCACAGTATTTGAAAGCAATGACTGGCACTTATGTGGGAAGGGGTTTGAATTATGGTATTCGCTTCCTTTCCGGGAACCCCGATGGCAGTGACTGAAGGATGTTGTTGCTATCCTAATGATTGGGGGAGGGTGGCTGAAAAGTCCCTTTCTGCTGTGACAACTGAAATACCAAAGTGAAAAATAAAATTAAATAGGAGTAAGATTTCTGTGATAAATTTCTTTGTCTCTAAAACCCTGGGTTGGTATAGAAAGTTCAGGATGCTGCTGTTCACTGAAAGGATGTGGTAAATGTCCCTGGCATTGTACAGCCATCTGAGAAAGAACAATTCTGCTTCTGGGACTTGTGTGTACGATGAGGGATCCCCTGCTGCTCTCTTGCTAGAGGAATTGCTTTTTTATCTGAGTGGTCTGATTATTTTTGTGCTTGTGTTTAATAAGTGGGACAACACTTCTTTTCTATCTTTTTTCAAAAAATACTCTTAAAGAAGAGAAGCAGCAAGAAGTGTTGGTGTTTTCACTCTAGACAGAGCTGGTGGGACTATGCAGAGCTCCTAGGCCACGTATCTTAAGTAGCTTTCTTAACACAGAAGACAAAGGACAAGCAGAGGACCTGAACTATTTCCATGGTTGCCACTGAACTTGGAATGGCCATCCTCATACCTTGGTTAGTCACACAGTTCTAAATGCCTCTGACTGCTGCTCTTTTAGGTACTTGTGTATTAACTTACACAGATTCTGAGTGTGGCAATATATGTCTTTGCACACTTAAGGAGCAGGTGCTTTATACGAAGCTGGAGCTAAATCTTCTCTGCCAATATGATATCCTGCTGGGAGAAGATATTCTATTTGTGGGCATTTCTTATGGTTGTTATGGTAACAGGACTGCAGTGAGTGGTCTGTGTTGTGGGGCAGCATGGGGAAGGCTCTGTCCTTCCTTGTCTGCACCTTCTGCTTCCCTACAGTCCTTATAGCCAGCAGGACCATCGGGGTCAAATACATGAACCTGGTGTTCAATGCAGTTCTGGGTTTCGGGGCAGAGACCCTGTTGAATATTTGACATGAGCTGTGTTTGAGTGAGATTTGTTTAAGTTCACGCTTGAGAAACAGGAAGTTTAACTGTGTGCTCTCCCAAGATCCATATCCAGCTTTTATAATGGCATCTCCTTCTACCACCAGCTCGAGGATCTGGTACAACTTTCCTCTGTGTCTTGGTTTAGATTCTGTTGTACCAGTTTGGATTTCTTAGGGTCATCAAAACACAGTAGAAAACCAAGGACAGTGTTATAGCAAAGAAAGAATGACCAGTTTTATTAACAGAGAGTGAAGAAAGAGTAAGCAGGGCAGCTGTGGCCACTGGCCAAACTTTTCCCTTCCCCTCCTGATGCAGAGCAGTGGCACTGTGCTGGTCACTAGCTCTTCTAGAGAGAGAGAAGGGGAGAGAGAAAATGGATTATTTCTCACCAGGTCTGCACAGCAGAAAAGCAGTTTTGCCTGTGCAGCCACTCTGCAGTGAACCAGAAGCTAAGAGGAGAACCTATTCTGCCTTCCAAGAGTCTTTACAGGATATAGGGAGCGATATCCGGCTGTTGTACATAAAGGATCAGTCATTACATGACACTGTGCTTCTGCAGCTCAGTACTGGCTTTCTGGACACTGCTCTGTTCAGATGTTTTGGTAGCCCTTCCTGGCCAAAATGCAGTCACATCCGCCTGGGGGTTGATCCTGGGACTGCCAGGCTACAAACATGGGGAATGACATGGCCCGTGAAGGGAAGTCCTCAGCTGCCTCACAGACCCATTGCATGGTCCCACACAATGGTAGAAAGGAAAGAAGAGGCTCCTTCATGCCCTCCTCATGCAGTGAAACAGCCCTGTAGAGACTGAGCGCACTCTGTCTCTAAAAGCCCTGACCTCCAAAGGGAGAAAATGCTCAACGCAGGCAGCAGCTTAGGCACTTAAAGGGCTGTGTGAGGGGTCTGGCTGGCATTCAGGTAGGCACAGAGAGGAGGGTTAGTGGCAGGTGGGACAGAAAAGACCCAGACTGCAAACCTTTGCACTTTCTTCCTGGCATCTGCAAATCCCAGGAAGCAGTTGCTGTGCCTGGCGCAGGGTTTTCAAGGAGCACAGAGTGTTTCATGGCCGATTTCCCGTTGGGATGAAGTCTCTCCTTTTTACATTTTATTTTGATCGTGTGGTTATTGCAGATATTTTCTAGTTCATTTCTCTTGGTAATAGCGACCAGATTACATCTAGTCAGGGAGCCAGCTCACAGCAGTCCTAGGTTTTAACACTGAGTGACTTTCAGAGCTGGACCATGAGTATTTTCTTACACAAAAGACAGAGAGGGGGAAGATTTACTCTTGTAATGTGCTTGAGGGAAAAGAGAAAATCATCAGATAAGGACTGCAGTGTCCCTTTTGTTTGATCTTGGCACAGACTGGGGCATTCTCAAGGTGAATACGTCCCCTTTAGATCTTTTCTGTGCCCACCGTGAGCATTTGTGGTCATCCTGTTAATGGGTGGTGGCTGTGCATGCGTGTGTCATTATTCACCGCTTGTGCACTCGTGCCAAATGACTGCTGTCCCCATTCTTTCCGCTCCGCTGTTATCCCAAGGTCCACGTGACTGAGTTCAATGGGGAAGAAAAGATCAAAAATGGAATAGTAGCTCTGACTGGGTCTCGGTGACATCTGAGCTTCCTTTTGCTCTGCTTTCCAAAAGCAGAGCATTTGCGTGCTCCTCCCTTTCCTACTCCTCCTCTCCTCAGCTTGGCTGCTTTCCTCTTCCCTATTTTGGAATAAAGAGCAGACTGAGTCAGAGTCAAGTTTGTCGTGTTTAGAGGAAAATAGCTCGGAACTGCCCAGGTCTGCTGTTGATCACTGCTGGCTAAATTGGGTTAGGGAATAGCTGGGGTGGTGTAGAGAGTAGATATATTGTAGGAGAGAGCTGCTGGCATTCAGATAAACACATCAGCCTGTGCTCCACAGCTGAGGTTGAACCTGAGTTCAGATCTGATGGCTTTAAAATCTCATAAATCATCTTGCCCAATTTCAACGTAAGGTGGCCTGACATCTTTCAGTCACCTGACTTAAGAAGATTCCTTTGGCTGTACAGATTCAGAAGAGTGATAATGAGGGGTTTGGATTGATGGTGGCATTAGACCTTTGTGTCAAAGACTGCAAGGCAAAACTTGGATGTTCAACAGGCTTCGAAGGTCCCGGTTTTGGCCCTTACCCAGAACAGAAAGCAAGCCCAGGGGAGTTGTGGAGTCTCCTTCACTGGAGACGTTTAAGACCTGCCTGGGTGTGTTCCTGTGTGACTTGGTCTAGGTGATCCTGTTGTGGCAGGGGGATTGGACTGGATGATCTCTTGAGGTCCCTTCCAATCCCCAATGATTCTACGATTTGTAGGTTGTTCTCTAACATGAACCAGTGTACGGAGATGTCCTGGGCTCTCACAGGAGGTCTAGCATCTGATCTAGACTATTTCAACTGGCAAACGATCATGGCTAAAACAGAGCTGAGAGTATCCTACGTGCAAGTATTTAAAAACTAATTTGAAAATCCCAGTGCCTGTTGAAGGAGCAGTTGAGTGTTCTTTGTTCAGCATTTCAATGACAATGCTCTGTGATCTCCAACCTTCTACAGAAGATCTGGAATGGTTCTTAAAATCTGTAGCAAACTACGGCTTATACAGACCAATGGCCTTGGCAGAGGCCATAGTAAGAACTAGAATTTGGTTTTTAAATCTGCAGTCACATGTGACTGCTACTCTTTGAACAAAATACGTAGCTTGTTGTCAGGACAATCATTAAATGCTGCTATTTGTTTGTCTTTGCACCACTCTCTATTTGTTTCTAATTTTCGCCGTTAGTGGTACAACTGGGCTCATTGTCGCCCTGTACTGGTAGCTGCAGTCTCAAAGGTCAGGTTTAGTTATGGCCCTGTGTTTTACCAAGACATCCCTGATTGTACTTACTTGTTCAATGTCAACAAAATAGGAACATGAAAGCAATGAAGTTTATAGCCTACAACTTGCTGAACGTGATGGAGTTACCCAAGATGTGCAACCAAACTCAGCATGGAGATCCCTGTCTGTCTTCCTTATGTGCAACTGGGAGCTTAAAAAATGCTGAAGTGCATGAATTCCCCAGGCTGTTTCTGACACCACTGTCCGTGGACACCATCCAACTGCAATGTTCTCAGAGCAGCAGGTGAAATGCCCTGTGGTTCAACACAAAAAGGCTTCCCAGCAAATTTTAATCCAATTAGAGCTCTGACACCATTCACACATTTGGCATCACCAGCATGGGCTGCTCCAGCGAGCTCTGCCTCAGGCTTGCCTTGAAGATCTATGTGACAGTCAAGGTGACAGTTGGCCAATGTTCTGCTGTGCTAAGATGGTATGAGCTTCCTGCCCCCGTGACCAAACTGCTCTGTTGTGCAAGGACTTAAAACCTTTGCTGTCACCTCTAAAAGCTCTGCCTGTTGGAGATGTTGCTGTTAGCTCACCTCAGATGGATGCTGACAGCAGCGGTTGGAGAACTACTACACAGCCGAACTGAAATCGCAGAACGTACTAGGTGGAGTAACCTTTTATGCAGCTCTAGTTCTGTGTAGCGTAACGTGACTGTATCTGCTGTGGAAGACTTTGACATTTTCAAGCAGTTGTGTAAGCTCCAGCAACCTGAGAAGTATTTCTATTCAACGTGTCCCCAGTTTAGACTTTCAAATAATAGCTTCGGTTGTAATTACACTGAGTCACTATATATTAATTTTTAAAAATTTACCTCATAAATATTGGATTGAGCTGCTACCTGCAGTACGCTTTGTATGTGACGGTGAGCTAGAAATAAATGGCTGTAAATCAGGTGATTATCACTGGTGGTATTCATGAGAATTTCAAGGGTGTTAAATAATGAATAGGGATGTTATTTACTCACTCAGCTTCAAAACACAAGAACAGTCTCCTCATTATTCTGTTGACTCAGTAGAGGGAACTAAAAAGAAAGCTAAAGACAACTGAAGCATTTTGGAGCACCTTAGGCACCCCGGTCATACCAATTTAGGGATGGAGAGCTTAGAAGAAGAGTAGTTGTGGTTAAGAGGTGGTTTAGAGATGTCACAGCACACGGATTTGTCGGGTTTACAGTTCCGTGCTGTGTTTGCTGCTGAGCTTCTCATTAGGCATTTAAGTCATCGCTGGCTCCTTGTGGTAAGGGCAAGATCTCAAAGACTGTAGAAGAGTAACAGCGCCTGAAGGTCTTGGTGTGGTTCTGCTCACAGGTGACCAGCCTCTGCAGATTGCCTCTGCTGACATTGGTACTGGGTGAAGCATTTTCCATTTAGTAAAAGATTTGTGTTCCTAAAAGATGCAGATGTGTGTAGGTTGTCAGGCTGGGGAGAATTCTGTCTGGTTGTTAAAAACTAGCAATACTAATGGGTGAGCTGGGTAGACTTCTGATACTGCTATAGTTAAAGTAATACTCTGTTTAAGACAGAATTCCTTAAATGATTATTTTAATATTAATGAAAGGAATTATAGGTGTGAGCTGAAACATAGGAGGTTCCACATAAGTATGAGAGGGAGCTTCTTCCCAGTGGAGTTCACAGAGCACTGGAGGGGGCTCCCCAAGTGGGTTGTGAAGTCTCCTTCTCTGTAGAAGTTTGGATCCTGCCTGGCTGTGTTCCTGTGCAGCTTGATCGGGGTGATCCTGCTGTGGCAGAGGGATTGGACTGGATCATCTTTCTAGGTCCCTTCCAGTCCCTAATGTTCTGTGATTCTGTGAATAACTGAAATAAAGGGAAACCAGGTTGTTAAAGACAATTGAGTATTAGGAACTAGCTGGCAAGTAGGAAGCAGACTGCTGCTGCCACAACTGCTGAAACCCTGAGGAGAGGCTGAGGGTCCTGAGTTTGGAAAAGAGGAGACTGAAGGGTGACCTCATTAATGTCTATAAATATGTGACAGGTGGGTGTCAGGAGGATGGAGCCTGGCTCTTCTCAGTGTCACTTAGTGATAGGACAAGGGGCAATGGGTGTGAGCTGGAACATAGGAGGTTCCATATAAATATCAGAAGGAACTTCTTCC
>JAOXOE010000848.1:7709462-7738742 GCA_028565055.1 Phoeniculus purpureus | reverse complement strand
TATAAAGAATAGTCACTTTTAATCAGTATAAAAAGATTCTAAAATGTACTTTTCATTAATAATTAAAACAAATCTGTCAAAATACAAGAGAAACAGACCATTATATAAACCAGGTATTTGAGCAGGTCATATTTAAGAGAGAACTATTTTTAAGCTTCACTTCATAGCTCTGCAGTAAACAGAATTAAAAGCCCTTAGTAACTAAAGGATTTTTTCATATTCCACTATCTGAAATACCGTTATAAATCTGAACTACGGTCTCCTCAGCACCATTACTTCTAAGGAACAACAAACACTAAGAGGGACTATTATCTTCTCTGTTACTAATTACACACACAAAACCCTGACAGACAGGATGCTGGGGTTTTACGCTGTTCTGTGATAAAGCTTTTATTGCCACAAAAAGTGGCTTGTGTGACTCATAAACACTGAGTGACAAGATTTGTTGTATATAATTGATGGTTATACGGTAATATGTTAAAAAGAAAATAAATCCTGTTATTGAGGAATGAAACTAGACAGATTATAAAACTCCATCATCAGACCAGCCAAGCTTTCATTTTTCCAAATTCCTTATTACTGCAGTCACTTAAAATGAAATTAAAGTTTATTAAAACCCCGCCTCTCCCTCAGGCATGCCCAAAGCCCACTAACAGCCACCATCCATCAACCAACAGGGCAAAGCAAAGCACACAGCACTGAAAATATGTTGCAAACGCTAATTAATGATTCTATGTATTAGTTCATAATGCTGCTAAACTGCTGCATGACTCTCCTAACTTTACTTTTGTCTGAAGTGATTTGTGCAAAACATCAGTAACTTGTTTAAGGATGTGAAGAAAATGCAGAATCCAGGGACTCCATTGCAGTTTTGTAAGGGATTAGGGATTTCATATGCTTTCCAATACAGTAAACAAAAAAACCACCCCAAACAGAATGTACAACTCACTATTTTATCTGATCCATAGATCTTTTCCAATTGTTCAGCAATTTCCTGAGTCCCATCTGGGCTTCCATCATCTATGATGATAATTTCAAAATCATATCCACTGAAAAGAGAATGATTTTTAAATGACAAGTGGACCCCTCAATTTCAGCACCAATGTAATTTTGAAAGACATGAAACTGAAGAACAGAATACACTGACTTTCTGATAGAAATATGTGCTGTAGTTACTCTTAGAGCTGTGAGACTGTGCTCATAGTGCTGTGATCAGTGCTGCTGTCTTGCACCTCAGGGTGCCGCAGTACACCCCGCAGCCGTACAGACCCCATCGTCCTCAGCATTACTACAGCCACACAAACCCCGTCGCTCCCCAGGTTACCACAAGGTCAGTTGTGGTCTCCCTGCTGAGACCACAACCGCCACTGTGCTGTCTCCTGGGGCCGGGGCGGAACAAGGCAGAGCACCCGTGAGACCTCTAATTACAGTAGCTGCGGTTCCCTAATGAACCTCAGGCAGAGCCCAACTGCTCACCACAGGTCACTTACACCTCGTGACAGACCTCACAGCGTAGAAGACACAAGAGCCTCCCCAAGCTGTGATGTCGTGTGGCAGCTTTATGGATGGGCATTTCCCAGCGCTAACAGAACGGCTGCTCCAAGTCTGGCTCCACTGCAGCTCCCTCCCAGCGCTCGCCATACGCCAGCCTGCTGAAGCCCGGCTTTTGTAACCTAAAATAACATGTGGGGGCTGTACAGACTCGAGGTGTTTGTGGTCTGCGTTGAACTGGACAGTGGAAAGACACTTAATCCCCCTTGATCAGCAGAAGGAATGGTTGCCCTCCTGCAAGCCCAGACACTCTGGCAGTTAAGGTTCAAATATGTTAATCAAGAGACTGTCAACGTGGTGACTCTAAATCTGTGCCCCTGAGCTGAACTGTCCCCACAATCTCCTCACTCTAGCACTACAAACCACAGCCACAGGTCAAACAGCCCCTGAGCAGGCGGCAGCCCCTCTCTCCCGAGCACAAAGTAGGTGTCACTGTCCTTGTAACCGAGGAGTTACGTAGCCAATTCGCTTTGGGGCTGAAGTTGTGATGACCAGTAGAAACGGGATAAATAACGTCCACGTTCATGACACTAATCTGGACTGTACGAATGAACTGCATGTACGAATGGGATGCTCCCAGCAGGGCGCAGACCCGCACTAAAGGAGCTGCCCGGCTGCGGGGCCGAATCGGGCGAAAGAGACCGGATTTAGGTTTCCCTCGCCAGGCCCTCCCCACCCCGCTGTAGCTGGTACCTCTCGCGGAAGGTTCTCACAATCAGCCACACGACGAGGGGCAGGTTCTCACGTTCGTTGTAGGTGGGCAGCAGCACCGAGAACTTGGCGCCGCCGGCTGCCGCCATGTCGGAAGCGGCTGGGTGGCGCCGCAGCCAATGGGCACTCGGCGGCGCGACCGGAAGCGGAAGTGACGCTTTCGTCTCGCCTGTTCCTTCCCTTCGGCCATGGCGGGGGGTGCGGAAGCGGCGCGGCTGAGTTCGGAGATCGAGCAGCGAGAGCGGGAGCTGTATGGCCTGCGGGAGCGGCTGGCGGCCCTGCTGGCGGAAGGAGACCCTGTGCCGGCGGGAGGAGACACCTTGGCTACGAAGGAGGGTTCCGACGCCTCTCCCGCTGAGCTTCCTCCGCTGCCCACCCAGGCCTCGCTGAGCCCCGCCGACATCCTGCGTTACAGCCGGCAGCTGGTGTTGCCCGAGCTGGGCGTGCGGGGTCAGCTGAGCCTGGCCCGCTCCTCTGTGCTCGTGGTGGGCTGCGGCGGCCTGGGCTGTCCCCTGGCCCAGTACCTGGCTGCCGCCGGGGTCGGGCGCCTGGGGCTGGTGGATCACGACGTGGTAGAGACGAGCAACCTACACCGGCAGGTGCTGCACGGCGAGGCCCGCCGAGGGTTGCCCAAGGCCATCTCAGCCGCGGCGGCGCTGCGGCTGTTGAACTCCACCGTACAGTACGTGCCCTACTGCGGTGCCCTGAGTCCCCGCACTGCCCTGCAGCTGGTGCAGCAGTACGACATTGTGGCCGACTGCACCGACAACGTCCCCACCAGATACTTGGTGAACGATGCCTGTGTCCTGGCTGGGAAGCCACTTGTGTCCGGCAGTGCCCTGAGATTGGAGGGGCAGCTGGTTGTGTACAACTACCAGGGAGGTCCCTGCTACAGGTGTCTTTTCCCCAAGCCCCCTCCACCAGAGACAGTGACTAACTGTGCAGATGGGGGAGTGCTGGGTGTTGTGCCAGGCATCATAGGGTGCATCCAGGCCTTGGAAGTCCTGAAGATTGCTTCGGGAATGAGTTCCTCCTTCAACCAGTTCATGCTGATGTTTGATGCCCTTGAAGGGAGATTTCGCAACATCAAATTAAGACCAAAGAAACCAGACTGTGCTGTTTGTGGTGACAATCCATCTGTAACCTGCCTTCAGGATTATGAGGCCTTTTGCGGTTCTTCAGCAACAGACAAGTGTAGGACTTTACATCTGCTGCCCGGTGAAGACAGAATATCTGTAGAAGAATACAAAAAACTGTTGGATGGGAATGTTCCTCATGTATTGTTAGATGTTCGTCCACGGGTAGAAGTGGATATCTGTCGCCTAGAACATGCTGTCCACATCCCTTTGAGTAAATTAGAAGAAAAAGACAAAGAATGTCTGGAATATTTAGAAAAAATAATTAGTGAGGAAAGGCAGAGGACTAATGGCCAGGCATCTTTTCCTGTGTATGTTGTTTGTAAATTAGGAAATGACTCCCAGAAGGCTGTAAAAATTCTGCAGGAGTTGCCTGTCAAAGAATGTGATTCTGTGTTAGCTAAGGATATCAAAGGGGGGCTCATGGCTTGGGCCACTAAAATTGACCCAGCGTTTCCTCAGTATTAGAAATATAAACGGTAAAAAAAGTAGTTTTCATAGTAAGTTCTGTAGTGTTTATTCTGTGTAATGACTGTCATGTGGACAAACCAAGAGATGCCATGTTGCTGCTTTTAATAGTAATTTTTCTTTTTCAAAAATATGATGTCTTTTTGCAGATGTCTTTCTTTTTAAATACATAAAAATATGAAACTATCCATGGAAATGGAAAGAAATTTATTTGTTACTGCTTAATAGTAAAAACTGGAATAACTGCTCAGTTGAGCATAAGATAATTGAGAATTCTCTTAATAAGTAATTAAGGCCTGGAGAATAGCACAGCACAAGAATAAAGTGTTCATAGTTTTTACTCTTTTCTCTCAGTTGCTAAACATACTGAAACAGTTTAAATAACCCCAACAAGTAACTGTTCATCTCTCACCGCTCAGGAGCGCTGTTGGTCCTATCACCGGGAATTGCCATTACAATGCACACAAGACTATTTTTGTCAACATTTAGTTCTCTGTAAAAGCATTGTGTATTTTTGAGAGATAAACATTCACTGCAGGTAACAGCATCTGCACAAGGGTGTCGGGTTAAGAACTTCTAGGAACATCAACTACATCCACCCTCTTTGTTAGCTGTAAAAAAAAAAAAAAGTGTATTCCTTGACATGTATAGAGAAATTGAGGTTGGATGTTAATGAAACACAAGTCTGACTCCAGAAAGTTTGTAAACAAATAGAAAATGCTTTTGTGAGGGTTTAAATTTCAGAGATCGAGAGATGTTGGTTTTCTCTCTTTTTGTTGTGGTAGTTGTGTAGTCCCTGTTCTTCTGGGTTCCTTTGTTAGCTGGCATGAAGAGTTACGCATATCTAAAAAGTTCCCCTAGATGAACTGAATGAAAAGGAAAATAAGTTCTCAATAGAGAAGCTGAGTCTTCAGTGCTTAGGCATAGTAATTATCTTTTTCTATTAAAGTATAGATTTCCTTTACTCTCTCAGGAGGAAAAAATACCTGTAATGACTAATCTTTCTATTATACAAGGACAAAAATAAGAACAGTATCACAATCACTAGTTGAGAAGACATAACTGTAGTAAAATAAACTTGAGAACATCTTCTCTGCCTACTCTAGTATTACATGCCATGGGTTCTGGGAAAAAGAATCTTGTCTCATGTGAAGAAGACAGTTCTGAATTTGTAGTCATACCTACCATTTGTGAATTGAGAACAATGAAAACATCGAAGGCCATGACTTCAAGAAGGCATTAGTGCACTGTAGTGCTCTGTGGTATGCCATAAGAGAGCTGTCAGTCAAGATCTTTTAAGATGGCTTGTGGAGGGTCTGTTCAGTCAGAACATCTGCTGTCAGGTGGGTTTCAGCTTTTGGGTATTGGAAACTGGAAGGACTTGCTTGAAATGCCTGACCTATGTTGTCTTCTCTTTTTTTTTTCTTTACTATGATGTCAAGAAGAGATGGAAAAACCCTAACAGAAGGGAAAATTCTCCGATATCCAACATTCCAATGCTAAAAAACAAGTCTTCCTGTAAATACAGTCCTCATGCAGTGCTGGACCCTGTGGAGATAGGCTGAAAAATCAAGGGTTGCACAGTTAGAACTAAGCCAAAGCCGTAGTTAATTATTGTTTTGTCAATATTTGACAAATATTCAAAACAATATTGACAACATTGTTTTGAACTCTGTAATTACAGTCTCTGTTCGCCGGAAAGTGTAATAGCAGAATTTGACTTTGAAATTCTAAGGGAAGCAATAAAACTCTGTTACTTTGTATTGCTGCCGAAGTGTTAGTCCATGCTGTATTGTGAATGAAGACAAGCAGCTTATAGTGAACTTGGTTTAAGATGTGTTATCCAAAAAAATAAGGTCAGGCAGCAAAGTGTGTTTTTATCCTTCACTTTTCATATCATGAGGGTTTTTTTTGCTTGTTTGGTTATTTTCTCTTAAATGGCTGCTAGAATTTGGCACAGGAGCTCAATAGGAAACAGATTCCTGTTAAAAGTTTAGAGTAGTAGTAGGTGGCTGCAGCATTTGGTCTGAATTGCTGCATTTTAATGTCTCCCATTGTGCAGGTACACAGGACAGCCTCACAGTTCAGGTAACCTTGTTTGTCCTGGGAGATGGTTATGATTTAAGGCAAGCCAAATCAAGCTGGTCCGGGTTTCAGGCAAGTCTCAGAGGTGTCTGTATACAAGGTGCTGATTTGACTCAATGCATTAAAATCCTCATTTTTGTGGCAGGAGTCTCATCTCAAAACTCCAATAAATTAAGCACTGACCTGCTATCAGTGTATGATTTCAAAACATGTCCAAATAATTCATGGAACTGTTTGTTCCCTGTACTGTATAAGGGATATATCCAGAACTAGTTCTCCGAGTTTGTATACCACAATTTTAGGTATATGAGCATCTTTATTACTATCCTATCTGTAAACATAATTTCTCACTAAAAATGAACTGCTTGGAACAAAACTATGCACTCAGTGCTTAAAATGCTGCTGGTGTATGTTGATCCTTTTTTATTAAAAGATAAACTCTAAGCTGTCTCTGTAAAATGATCAGGAAAGTATATGTTGAGGATGTTTGCTAGGTGGCACTGCAAGTTAAAAAACCAAGTCATTCTCTAGGGCATGAGATGCGGTTCAGTGTTAGCAAGAGCTGAGGTTCACTTGTACAAACACGTTGTTTTGCAGTTCTTTGAAGAAAAGACTGTGGAAGTAGAATAAAATGGGGTGGAGCAATGGAATAGTATGTAAGATACTCCAAGAGAAAAAATGGGTAAGTTGTCAAATCATTTTTTGTTTCAGAGACGTAACCTGAGGATTTTTTTCCACGTGGTGTTTTGAAATGCTTTTGCAGGCAAAATGAGTAATTACACTGAAAGGAGTTACTAGAAACACCAGCAGAAAATTAAATATAGATCCTAAATCTACAGAGTTGCTGAGGAGTCACTGCTAGCACATTCCTAACATTCCTAAAAAGCTTTGCAGATTAGATTTTCTTGCTCAGTTATGGCAGGGCTTTTTCAAAACTCAAGGATATTTCCTTTTTGTCTTTCTTGTTTTACAAAGTGAAACATCAATCAATCAATAAAAAAAGCAAGCCCTCTAAGTCAGAGAATCCCCACGCAACAAATTGGATGTGTTTGGAGAACAAGAACTGAATTTGCAGACCTGGCATATCAGAACAAGCTATAGAAGTGTCTGTGCTGAGGGCTCAGGCATGTTCTGTGGCAATGAAACTATGTTGTGAACCTCAGTGCTGCATGTGACGTGGCACAAACATTTGATGCCTCTCTTCAGTATTTGGAAGACAAAAGAAAATTCCTGTGTGTTCAAACCAAGTGCCTTCAGTGCAAATGTCATGAATTAACCATCTAATGGCAAGCTGAAGTTTTGCAGAAACTGCAGTGACAAGCTGTCCTCTTCTAGCTCTTTAAAGAGAAGCGAGTAACAGAAGTGATGAAAGAAAAGGATGAATATAAAAATGTTCATTTATTCAGAGCTTCTATAATTATAAACACCTTTTAACTCAGGATTTATTAAGATGGACGTGGAAGTTTTTCTCTTCAGAATCTTTGCCTTCGTATCTGGGATTAAGCTTGTTTTCCTTTATCACTTCACTTAAGCATCTGAATTGTTGCAGCAGTTGGGAGTCTGCAGACCTCTTGGTTCATAGACATGAACTGGAAGGAGAAGTCTCGTGCAGTCATGGCCACTTGCATCAGTTTGAATGCGTGTGATTTTCACTGAAATCCAGGGGCTGGTCAGAATATAGGAATTCAAAGGTGGTTTAGATGTAATTTCCTGCAGCAGACTGTTGCAATATTATGTATAAAAGGGCTTAAATCATGTCCTGGTTTATTAGGTGAGTTCTTCCTGAAATGGAATCGTTCTATCATTCCTTATCACCGTGCATTATAGAGAAGGTTGAATTGTTAGACTTAGCGTGAACTTTATTGTTGTTGTTTGGTTTGTGCATGTTTCCGATGTGCTATAGCTCAGTGTTTGAAGCAGAATTAAAAAACCTGAGTGGCGCAGTGGTGAGTACCTCAATGGGTGGTGGGAGGAGCGGTGGGTATCTCAATGTTTGGATAAAATTGCCAGCCAGGTTTGGGCAGAGTGTGTAGGCCAGGGCAGGGTAAAACTGTAGTGGCCTCTAAGACATCAGAAGATAATCTTTATAATGACTGGGGAGCAAAGTGCATGTGTTTCAGCACATTTAAACAAAAAGCAGCAAGATAGTTTAACACTCAATAGAAGATTCCCTTCAACCTGAAGCAGGTGATTTCTCTGAAAGATGTTGGGCTTCTACTTCTGTCTGGGTATAAGTGTGTCTGTGACATGATAGTAATAGGCAGACAAATATTGAACTTTTCAGGAGAAAAGACTCATGTTCATGCAGATGAAAGTTTACAGAATAACAGAATTATTGAGGCTGGAAAAGCCCTCTAAGTCATCAAGCCCAGCCTATGGCCTAATGTCACCACAACCCAGACCATGGCACTAAGTGCCACGTCCAGTCTTTTCTTAAATGTCTCCAGGGATGGGGACTCCATGACTGCCCTGGGCAGTCCATTCCAGTGTCTGATCACCCTTTCCATGAGGAGGTGCTTCCTAACATCCAACCTAACCCTCCCCTGGCACAGCTTCAGTCCTTGCCCTCTTGTCTTGCCTGGGAGAAGAGCCCAACCACCACATGTCTACAACTTCCCTTCAAGGTAGTTATAGAGAGGCATAAGGTTTATTAACATGTAGGCACCACATGTAAAATAAATCTTTGCAAATTAAAGATACAGGTTTTTTATGTCAAGAAATTATTTTAATAGACATTTTAGAAGATTCTTTGAAAATCTAGGAACATAACCAATAGTTGTCTGTGATTTATGTCTTTGTAATAGTTACTTGCTACTACATTTACACTGATTCACTGGTCACACTCATGCTGACCACTTACATTGTGTCGAAAGTTAGTCCTAATAACATTCTTAGAGACTTTGAGTTTTAAGGTTGCTGAAGTCATTGGTTGCTGTTGTGTTATTTTTACAAGATTTTAATCTGAACCTCCTCTGCTGGGGGCTGCTGCTGTCAGTGAGCACTTGGAGGAGCTGTGGATTGGAATGAAGTATGGATTTGCTTTTGCTTCTGGAGTAGGAGTACATTCAGCCCCTGCATTCCTTCCTCTGTGACACTGAAAGCTTTTGCCATGTATTCTGATGTAATCACCTAATACTGGTAAAAGATGGCAGCTGTTTCTTGTGGGAAAAGGCAAATGTACTGACCTGCAGCAGATCATGTTTATCTGAGAAGGGCTCTCACCTGAGTGAGAGGCAACTAAAGAGGAATAATGTCGTGTCATCTCATTTACAAACTGTTTTTGTGTATTTCTAATTACCTTGTAAAATGCAATGTCTTACAACTGGTGGTTTTGTAAAGATGAAGCTCTTAGATTGCATTGCTGGTTAGTAAAACAAATACTCTGAAACACAAAGCTTTGGAAGGAAGCTCCTCAACTTTACTGCTGATAACACTTCTGGTTACAGGTCTGATTTGCTTTCAGTTTACTCGAATCTGGTGAAGAACAATAGGAACAGTGATGACATACTCAGTGGTTAAAATGCCTGCCTGCAAACAGGCTGTGTTTTGGCAGGTCATTTGCAGTCACTTGTTTAGTAACACAAAAATTTGCTTCCTGTTGGCAAGTGATTTCTCAGTGAATATACTGAATGTTACCTGTTTTACAGGCTTCAGAAACACAGATCTGTTTTAGTGAATAAAAACCAGTGCAGCTTCACACTCAGGGTGGTGATGGTGATGTGGCCTTGCAGTCATAGAGCTGTGTAACTTTAATGCTGAAAGTGTATCTCACATTTGCAGAAGTTGCCCAGGTAAATTATTAGTAACAGGAGGTTTCAGTGATGTTATGAAGTGGTGCATCAAGGTCAAGAGCAATAGAATCTTTTCTTATAGTGGTCAGAGTCCTTTGCAGAAGGAAGTTCTGTGTCTTACAGGAGGTACGCTACATGCACTGAGCAGGTTACTTCCAAGCTTGGACTCAAACTGAATGTGAAAGGTGGAGCCAAGTCAGCCTGTAGTGGTACAGGAAGCTTGATAAAAACTGCACCGCTGTGTTGGATTACACAACTGGAGTCAGAAATAATTGAGTAGTTTTGAAATGGCTAAGCTGAATAAAAATCAGGTACATGTCTAAAGATGGTAGCTTGGAGAAGAAGAAAAGAGCAACCAAAAGCAGCAAGTATGGCAGGAGGCTAACTAGAGTTCCTCAGAGGTAGTACTAGCCTTTGGAATTTCTGATGGGCATTATTCCTCTTACATTAAGACTGTAAGAAGTGTAAAGTATTAACGTGTTAGAGCAGCAAAACGAGCAGCAGAGTTAGCAAACACTAATGTAAGCCACAGGAAGCACACACACTCACACTGGCTTGTGGTATTAACCTTCTGTGATTTATATTGCTGTTGGTTAAATATACCAGCTTCACTGCCTACCTTACACTGCAGCTTCAATGTCTTTGTGGGGAAGATAAATACATTGCAGGAAAAGAAGATTAGAGTCCATGGTTATGAAGAAGACATCATAAGCCTTTCACAGATCTTTCTCCTTGAGTAACTTAGAGTTATCCAAAAGACAAATTACTTCATTAATACAGCAAAAGACTGAGAAGAGATCCAGATTTTCTGCTAAGTTTTGGCTGTACTCCTGAGCAAATAATTTTCCTTCTAGTCTCTGCTGTGTCTGTGTTTTGTTTAAATCTTACTCTAGTGACCAGTTCCCAAGGAAGTAGGTTGTTCTAGAACAGTTCTAAGAAATACAGTAATGGGTTATGTGTCTTGGACAAGGCAATGGGATAATGCATCTGCTCTGCTGGAAACAACAAGGAATGCTTGGTCTCTGCAGATACCTTATAACCTCTATCGTGCAGCTTGAGCCATACAGCTGCTCTTGGACTTCTTTGTATGGCAGCAGAAAAGTAACTGGTATGTTCTGGTCTTAACAGCAGGAAAGGAAAATGGCTTCCATTTGCCTATTCTCTAGTCTTTCATCATTGAATGAGTTCATGTAATCTTGTCTTCAGAATATATTTTATCCAGTTCGTTCAGTCCATTGTCAAAACGACCTGAAATATATTTGTGAGGGTTCTGCTCTGACCTCTTGTTCTTTTTATTATGAAGTGCTTGCAATTCTAATATTTCATGCTAAGAGCTTCCATCTAAAATGCTATCTGTCACATGAATCTATCAGGAAAGCAAATTCATATAAATTCGATCTAGTCCTATTGCATGGCAGGTTTTCCAGCCAGGAACGAAGCTATTCCGATTGTGCATCAGGACAGCTTAAAACTACAGTATCTGTTGAAAACTACTGTCAGGCTACAGCTGTAGCCAGAACCAACACCTGGAAAGAACAACTCAAGTAGAAGAATCCAGGCTGTAACATCATGTGCATGACTTTAGCTCTAGTCTTTCACTTGGGGCCCTGATAAGATTGTGGGCTGTAGGCTTTGCTGACCTGACTGTTCACAATCAGCCACTGAAGGAGGAAACTGACAGCTGGATGTTCTGGCTTCTCCATGCCCATGGCACAAGGCCTTTCTGTGCAAATAAGCTGTAGTTTTGTTCACAAGATGTTCATACTGTTGCTAGGAGACCAAATCTCTGCTTGCAAGGAAAAGTTATTTCAAAATTTAAAGTGGCTCCTTATATATTTGACTGAGAAATGAAGTCTCTTACACAAATGGGAATTCACCTGCTCAGGAACAGTGAGAAGTTGTTTTATTTGAGATGTAAGAAGCCACAGCACTGTCCCTTCCTTAAGATTTCAAGTGAGCTTTTGGAAATAATTTAGGCTCTTTCCCCCCTAAACATCAGATAACAGGGAACCAAATATTCCCTGTTTGGCTGGTGTTTAATTTAGAATCAGAACCTCACCTGGTTGTTATTCTTTGGGTGCCAAATTGCATTGGAGCCTTGGTGGCATCATGTTTGTTTAAAAAGTGACGTGAAAGTCCTTATCCTAATGGCCAGGTTGATTTTATGTTAACTGTGGAACATCTCCAGCTAACTGCTCTCCCAAGAGTGCCATTTCTCCCTCTCCTCTCAGGGTGAAGTTTACAGCTCCCCTCCTGTCCTCTCTCATTCATAGCTCCCCCCAGATCAGTGTGCCTCCCTGTTGGAGACTGCTCATTTCTGGCCCTTCCTTCTGCAGATGTTGGTCTTCACTTATTTCCCAAGGAGCCTTTTGAAGGAGAAAAGTACCCCCAGCAAAGGATCGATCACTAACAGTGTCAGTGTCTCCGAGCTACATGTTAGTGTGGGTTCATGGGACACTGTAAGAAGGTGACTCTGTATGGTAATGCAGCAGCATCTTGACCTACAGATTTACACCCCAGTGATGACATTTGGGATTCTCAAGGCTTAAGTTGCCCTGCAGCCTGTTGCTCTGAACAGTTCCTGCTGTTGTTTACCACTGCTTTATCAACACAGAAAGGCTTGGCTGCTCTTTCTGTTGAGCTTCACCTATCCGTTGTGTTAAATTCTGTGCCTGCCTGCAGGTCAGTGCTTAGTGACAGTTCTTTTTTTCTTTTGAGCATAACACTGCGATGGCTTCACTTTTTCACAGATATATTTTAAGTTTGAAAAATATAGACTGGTCCTCTGACATTGAAAAAGCAGCTATTTCTGTTAGAAAAGCTGCACTGTGTGGGATTACCTTCTTCTGACGGTTAAGATTAACGTTCTCTCTGTAGTTAGGGTGAGAAATAAATCTCTCTTTTGCAGGTTGAGTGATCCCAGTGTACTGCATGTGTCTGGGATGGCTGGGGAAACTGCTGAGTCAGTCAGTTGGGTGACGGTAGGTTCCTCACTGAGAAGAATCTCTCCAGTAACTTCAGCCATGCTGACGTAGGCTTTCCCTGGCACCTCACTGCCCTCTGCTTTGCACTGCTACATGCATTTGTGTGTCTGCAGGGTGAACTGGGTCAGGGAGTCTTCTATTCTTATATTTGAAAAAGAACCTCTCCAAATATTAGACACATCCTTCTGGAGGTGGCTGGTGCGGACGGATGCTTTGGCGCTTGGAGCAGAGCTGCCGGGAGCAGCCCGTAGATGGCAATGTAAGATCCTTCAATGGGGCTCATTCTCTGCTCTGCTCTCATGGAAGCGGTTCTACTACCCAAGTACTGACACACAGCCGCATTTATAGTTTTTCTCATCATTCTGGGCTTTTCCCGCAGCACTGGCCACCACGTACTCTGTGGCTAGTCATGAGTGCTGTAACTGTCGCAGTCATAACCCAGTACAGCAAACACTGGCAGATGATGATATAGAGGAGAAACTTTCCCTTTGGCTTTCACAGAATTGCAGAATCACAGAACATTAGGGATTGGAAGGGACCTCGGAAGATCATCTAGTCCAATCCTCCCGCCAGAGCAGGGTCGCCTAGACCAAGTCACACAGGAACATGTCCAGATGGGTTTTAAATGCCTCCAGAGAAGGAAACTCCACAACCCCCCAGGGCAACCTACTCCAGTGCTCTGTCACCCTCACCGTGAAGAAGTTCCTTGTCATACTGATGTGGAACCTCCTGTGTTCCAGCTCACACCCATTGCCCCTTGTCCTATCACTAGATGACACTGAGAAGAGCCTGGCTCCATCCTCCTGACACCCACCCTTCACATATTTATCAACATTCGTTTCTTCAAGCTCAAGAGACCCAGCTCCCTCAGCCTTTCCTCATCAAGGAGATGTTCCACTCCCTTCATCATCTTTGTGGCTCTTTGCTGGACTCTCTCCAGCAGTTCTGTGTCCTTCTGGAACTGAGGGGCCCAGAATGTGGAACATAATATTCCATGTGCAATCATATATCTGTAGTATGTGAAAACATGAATATGCATCATGGTCCTGTTCAAGTGCTTGTAACTGAAAGAGGATAGATTGAGATTAGACCTAAGGAGAAAGTTCTTCACTATGAGGGTAATGAGGCACTGGAATAGGTTGCCCAAGTAAGTTGTGGGTGCACCATCACTAGAAGGCCAGGTTGGATGCTGATGTTGAATCTGTGCTCTCTGCTCTCACCTAGCTAAAAAGGTAACTTCCCCCACTTACCATGTGGCATGATGCTTTGCAGTCTTAACTTTCCCCACTCAGGTTGTTTCCAGAAACATTCGTCTCCAAAATCATAGGCACCTGCAGTTTCAGAGTGTCAGACCTCATTTGCTTGAGGATAGAATTGTTTGCTTCACAAGTGTGATGTTGTTTATGAGCAAAGCTGAGTTGTCTTTCTCTCGGGTGACCTAGGAACTACTACTGCTGTAGAAGTTATGTAGAAGTGATTTCACTCAGCTTCTTTGTGAAGTGAGGTGCATCAGTAACGAAGATGTGAGCATTACTTCAACTTATTCAAGAATTGTGTGTCAGAACTTTATTTCTAGATATAGTAGGACTAGAGAAGTGATCACCTCCTTGTACTTGGCACTGGTGGGGCCTCACTTTGAATATTGTGTTCATTTTTGGGCACCTCAATACAAGAAGGAGATTGAGGTGCTGGAGCAGATCCAAAGAAGGCTAGTGAAGGGTGTGGAGCACAGGTCTTGTGAAGAGCAGCTGAGGGAACTGGAGTTGTTTAGTCTGGAGAAAAGGAGACTGAGGGGAGACCTTATTGTTCCTTACAACTACCTGAAAGGTGGGTGTGGAGAGGTGGGGGGCCATCTCCACTCCCAGGTCACTAGTGACAGAACAAGAGGAGATGGCTTCAAGTTGTGCCAGGGGAGGTTTAGATTGGACATAAGAAAAAATTCATTCACTGAAATGGGTTTGGAACAGGCTGCCCAGGGAGGTGGTGCTCACTGTCCCGGGAGATGTTCAAAAATCATGGATTGAAAATAGTATTTAGTGAGCATGGTGGCATTAGGTTGGTGGTTGGACTTGATGATCTTGGAGGTCTTTTCCAACCTTAATGATTCTGTGATAATTAACACAGGAAGTCATGTGATCCGCACAACTTGTGTCTGTGCTAGATACCATTTAAATTATATTGCTAACTTTACCAGAAAGAGAAACTTTACCGTACTTGCTGATCACTTCACTTGCATGGCCCAGAGCTGTAAAATTAGCTGTCTTGTTTTGGAAACAAATGGCCTTGTTTGTTTAAAAAGTTCTAATCCCCAGATGATGGCTGGGAAGTACTTGCATTCGAGGTCAGTCACTTGAACGGACTAATTGTTGTGGTTTACAGCCTGTTTTTTCTGGACCCACAATGGACGTAGGAATAAAATCGTGGCCGTAATTAAGGATGGCTGCAGCTCTGCTGTCATTCAGAAGGGTACCACGTAAGGAGGAGCTGAAGCCTTAGCTCGACAGCGTTACCTGTGTTTATGTGCCCTGGCTGACTTCGGTGTTGCACAAGGCACTTTAACTCTTGTCACAAGGGCTACAGGGATTACAGATTAATATTTATGAAGTGTGGCAAATATGCTTTAATTACCCTAATTGGCCTCCTGTGTTTCCAGTTATGGTAGAACTTTCTTCAAGCGACATTTGTTTCTGGTTTGTTCCCACAGGCAAAGAGAAGGTAAAAGCCCACTTTGGACAGAGCAGAAACATCCCCCAATATGATCCTGTGGGTTCACCAAGCTTTTGGAAGGGATAATAGCATCCCAGAGCATCCCGAATAACTTTAGAGGTTTCTAGGGAGCGTTTCAGAAGATAATGAGATGCTTGAAAATGGCAAAAAAACCCAATGAACAAAAGCAGAGAAAGGTCTAGTTTTACTGCTCATAATTAATGGGCCAAACTCTGAACATAATCAGTTTGACAGCGCAGGCAAAACTCTCCTCCACTTTGTGGTGTAGAGATTTATTTGTGGAGTATGATTTTTTCATAGTGGCTGACAGCTACCAAAGAAGGAATCCTGTCCTAGGGACTTACACTCTAGTGTTACGAGATGAGACAGAGTATGCACAGAGCAGAACTGATTCAGTGAAGTACAAGTTTTGGATCTAATTTTGTCTCCGCTTTCCTGTTCTTTATAGGATTATTACTATGTTAGGAAGACTGAGGCTATTAGTAGTGCTGAAGTGGGGCTGTTAAAATGCCACAGAGGAAGTGGTAACGGAGTGAGTGGGTAAGCCTTGTGTCAAGCATTTTCTAGTTTAGCAATAGAACTTTTGAAGTGTATTTTTGTTGACAGGTGTGACATTCATCTGCTCTCATGAACTCTAGTTAGATGCTTTCAGTTCTGTCTTCTGTCTAGTTCACAGGGCACTGGAATGAGCTGGCCAAGGGGGTTGTGGAGTCTCCTTCTCTGGAGACGTTTAAAACCCGTCTGGATATGTTCCTGTGTGACTTGATCTAAGTGATCCTGCTGTGGCAGTGGGATTGGACTGGATGATTTCCCTTCCAGTTTCTGAAGTTCTGTGATTCTGTAGGTCACATTCTTTGTGCCCTAAGTGTTACCATGGTTCCACTGCCTCAAAAGACATTGTACCCAGGCTTTTCACATTTCGTTTGTATTTTTGATACACATATCATCTTTTGGATAAGTAGACACTAAATTCACTGCCAAATCTTGCATAACGTAGCCAATAGAACTATTAACACAGCAAGTAAAGGGCCACATACTATTGTAGCATCTAGTGATAGAAATGAAAATGATGAGTAGTGGATGTGAGAACGGGGAAGCTCTCTGACAGCCAGGCCAGAGTCAACAGGTCATGATGGGAGTTAAGGCTGCTGATTGATGCTGTGTGGTGTCACAGTCTACAAATCATATTTGTCACTTTTTAGTTTAATTTCTGATTAAACACAGTAAATTAAATCTATGTAGGTTTAGGATTATCCAGTCCAGTTTACAGCTATTGCAAACCCCAGAAAGAGATGTGAAATTTTGCAGCTTTGTTATGAGAAGTGTCTGTTCCTTTCCTCTTGTTTTGACTCACTAGTCTTTTTCCTTATCTAAGAAAAAAGAAGTATGTAGCTGTATGGAACAGAATTCGGTTATAATCAGGCAAAAGCTGCCAAGAACTATAACACTTGCCACTGCCTTACTGTTTCAAACTGATCCTGACCAAGAACAAGCTGACCTCTCCAGATCTGGATTTTTTGTGCTGCTTCATATTCCTTGGATCACCTTCCAGTGGGCAAGACAAAAAATGAAGAGCTAGTGCTGGTAGACGTTGGTGGTTCTGTGCAGTTGAAGAGTAAGTCTCCAGTTAATCTACCCTGACATTGGCCTTTTAACGTGACACCTCAGCAGAGTTCTAGTTCATTGCAGGCTCCTTCTATTAAAAAAATAAAACATTAAAGAAGATGTGGAGAGAGTTTTAGTTCGTGGAGGTTCCTAAAAAATCGGTTTCAGTTACAGAGGAAAGCTGTAGCAAAAGAAATGGGAACTTTCCATAGCAAGAGTATTTGCTTGCCATGAGCCTGAATACCCATTAAAACTGTCTACCTACACAAGTCATGAAGTGTAGAGCATGCCAGTTTTCCTTCCCAGACATGCATCTGATGATGATGATGATGTGTAATCCATGATTCAGTTCTGCATGAAGCATTTCTATTGTTGCTAAAGTCTCTGAGTATGGAAATCTGGAGCACTGAATTACAGTGGAAAAAAACATAAAGGGACAAATGGAGACAAGTCCTGAAATTTCCCTAAGACCTTGAGCTGTAATATGTTAGTGTAGTACAAATCATTCCAATGCACTTTGCAAATCGTGTTCTCTGATGTACAGTCAGAGGAGCCTCGTGCCTCTGTCTTCGTTCATCAGTGTGGGACTTACCAAGTGATCTTTGATGCTTTCGTTTTTGAGGAAGGAGGATAAAGGAGGGGAAGATTTTGGAGAGAGAGATTTAATATACCACCTTACCTGGAAATCCTGGCTTTATCAATCTCCTCTTTCTCAATCTCCATGGATCCTTGCTCTTTTCAGAATCTGTTAGATTATTTGGTTAAATGTTAAAATACTTTGAAGTTATGTCCCGATTAGTTATGATTGTGGTTCTTGGGACAACTTGCAAGAAGGAGGTTTGTCTATACTAGCTGCTGAATTGGCTTGAGATTTTCTCTACTGAGATAACTTTTTTTCCTAGTAAATGCTTTCTATCACAACATTCCATCACCGCCTGTGCCGGCTGCTTCAGCTAGCAACGCTCACAGCCCAAGTCCTCCCTTAGCTGCTGATCCCTTCTATTGACCCCAGGCTGTCAACCATGCCTAGAGCCTGTGTGATAGTCTTTCTATACCATAAGAAGAACAGGTGAACGAAAGGAGAGCCTAACACTTTATTAATAAAAATTAGTACAGCTACTGCTCCTTGACTTCATACTGAAGCTATTACTGCAGTATACAGAGGGTAATATAAATAGCAAAGCAAGCTGATCTCAACTGGTGACGTGCACCAATGTAGCAGTGGCAATCCAAACAGTACTTCTGACTTTAAAAAAGCACAAAGTGTTTTATTGGAACTTTCTTGTTGACTGCATATGCTGTTGAAATGCTAAAGAGGAGTGATAGCTGACTTGGTAGCTGTCAGCTGTGTCATTGCAAACAGCTTTTCAATCAATCTATAATTTTCATGAATTTGACTAAAAAAAACCCAAGTAATATACTGCAGAGGCACAATCATCTTAGACCCTCAGCCTGCACAGTAAAAGCTGGAATGGGTTTCATACTGATGTTGTGCTCCTAAGGCTTACAGCTGGATTTATTTAGCATCAGGACTACAGTGCGCGTTACCTCCTGTAAAACAGAAGCAAATTTGTTATAGGGGTTCTTAGCCAAACGTGTTGATGTGCTTACAAGTAATGTGTTGCCAAGAACAAAATTACATTCGGGTACATCCTGGTTGGCTTTTTATTCCTGTTTAGGCAGCACTTTTAACAGGCAAGATGCATCACAGGGTAGAACAACCAACACAGAAATTCAGGGTGGTATTTTTCTTTATTCTTTCTGAACAAGGACATTGGAATCAAGCTATAAATTGGGGACAATAAAAGAAAGTGATACATTAAATCAATGAGCATTAATGTAATGTAAAGACATGGAAAAAATGGATGATCCTTCAGCATTTATTAGCTGGCAAACCATGGCAAGCAGCTTAGGTTTTATTTGGTAAGTCTTGCTTTTCTCTTTATATTCACTTACTGCTTCTTATTTATGGCTCAGCCTGTCAAACACATTCTTAGATAAGCAACTGTTGCTCACAGGACTAATCTAATTACCAGATCTTTTTATAACGGATGCTGACACAAAGGTAGAAGAATGTATAGCACTTGCATTGAAGCCAATGCTACAGATGATCAAACAGTTTTGAAATTAAGAGTATTTTTAATGGAAAATGTGTCTGTTTTTTGTCACGATGTTCCTGCTTTTTATCCAACTCTAATTAAAGCTGAAGAACAAGAGTGAAAAGCTGGTTACATTCATAGCTCTGGCACATAACTAATTGCCAAGAGTTTAGGCTGGGTATTTTAGTGCTGTGCAGTACTGCTCCATAGGCATCTTTACCTACAGCAGGCTGAAAAATGCTAGAGCCCTAATTATTTGTAAAGTGCATTTTAAAACGTTTTTGAATTAGTATTTAAGAATAGTAGAACATCTTCAAATTAGATTTTAAAAACATTTGAAAGGAAAACCAGTGCAACATGGGCTTTGCCAAACAGCACAGGCTCAGAAGCTATTTCTACCTTTTTTGAATGGACGATGTTTGTGCCCTTGGCCTTAATTTAAGTCAGAAAACCACAGTGCACTCTGGCATTTCTAGCAAGCTGTTCCAAAAAAGGCCAACAAGCAATAGCATTTATGAAAATTAGGATAGAGAAACATTGGTAAATGCAGTGGGAACTTCTAGAATTCCCTAACTCTTAACTGTTAGTAAGTACATTTGCTCAAGAGGGGAAGAAGGTTCTGATCTGGTTCTCTTTACCTCTCAGCACACATGAAATCAAACAAATGGATTTAATTAAGTTCTGCATTTTTTTTCCTGAGCTGTTACACAAGCCAATCCCATTCCCTTTAAAATAAATGGGAGTTCTGTCATTAATCTCCACAGAAACGTGTACCAAACCTGAGTGCCTCACTGACCCACAGACCCCACTGACTTCAGCAGGGGAACCCAGCATGTATGGATGAAGCATACACACTTGAGTTTGGGAGCTTAACTGCTTTTTCATAGGCTATTTACAATTCTCTCCACTACTATGATGTCTGTAATGATGTCAAAGGTGTAGGTAGTTAAGCCTTAAGTCTCTCATGACTGAGGACAGTAAAGCTGAAAGCTGTCAGTACCCCCCCACTCCATGACTCAAATGATATTTTCTTTTTTTCATCATTGGCAACTTCCCACGACCATGTATTTTCTGCTCCTTTTAAAGAACAAAACACTGAATGTGAATGGGTAGCTGCAGCATCAATTTGCCAAGTAATGGTAGGGTGTCCCCTGGAAACAGGCCTCTTTTAATTCTGTTTCATATCTAAGGTAAAAACATGGAAACAGATGGTAGGGAACGATTGGCATCTTATCATGCATATTTCATTTGATTTGCAGCTAGTAACCTCTTGATAATGATATTAAATGCTACAAAACTCGAAGACTTTGTTCCTGGGAATACTGTGTTCCATGACATAGGATCGACACTGTAATTTCAATTAAATTTTGAAGCCGGTGAGCTCTAAGTATTTACATCTTTAGCAAGGTTATGACATAAAATGAATCGACTCCTTTCTGCTGGGTTTAGGGCTGACTTAGAGAGAAATATACAGTCGCTGCTGTGAATGACAAATCTTACTGGTTTTTTTTTTTAAGAGCACAATGGGACAAACGTCTGTGGCTATTTCCATTACGCTCTAAGGCATTTTACTGGGAGAGAATTTAGCCATTAATTTTGTTGTATTTACATTATTTATATACAAGAAGAACAAGAAAAATGGCAGCCTGTTTAATGATTATATACATTGTGATTCCGTTGGAAGAATGTGTGTTACAAATGGCAAAACAGCCTGTCAAGTACATTATTATATGTTGGGGGGGTTTTTTTTTTGGTCAGAGAACTTATAATTCCAAAAATCCCACTGTATGATCTCAGTGAAAGATCTGTCCTACGTTAAGTGGAGGGGAAAAAACAGCGTAATAACAGACTTCATGAACGACATCAGCTCCTGGTTAATAGCTCCTTTTCTTAATTTTAATACGAGGGCTACCTCTGTAAAATGCTCCCACAGCAAACCAAAAGATGGATTCTGATACAACAAAATATTACTGGACATCAGGAAAAATTTCATTCATTGTCCCTAGTCTCAGAAGAGATGGTGGGGAATAAAATTTCACTCCCTTGTGACGTGTTGCTTATCTGAGACTTTGTTTTCAGTAAGAACTGTGCTCTCCTATACATTATTCTTTCCTGTTCTTGCTTTAGCTCAAGGTAGGAGCGTGAAAACGTGTGGAAGATGGAGGTGACTGGAAATGCCATGAGGAGGATGCCACTCAGTATGCTGCTTAGTGCTACCACTTGGCCGGGAATGCTCCTGGGTACCATATCTCCATAGCCTACCGTGGTCATAGTGATGACAGCCCACCAGTAGCACGCGGGGATGCTGGTAAACTCCTGGGAGTCTGCCATCTCGTTCTCAATGACATACAGGAGCGGTGCAAACAGTGCGATGGCCACGCAGAGGAAGAGCAGCAGGAGACCAAACTCCCGGGTGCACCTGCGTGCGGTCAGCCCCAGTGTCTGCAGCCCCAGGGAGTGCCTGGCCAGCCGCATGACATACAGAATCCTCAAGGCACGGAGAATACGGAGGACCAGACCTACTTTGTCCAGGTAGATGCTCCCAGAGCTGGGCTTTTTATAGCCCACTGATGTGGTGTCCACTAGCAAAGTGATGTAGTATGGCAGAATGGCTATTATGTCTATCAGGGTTAGCGGGCGCCGCAGGAATGCAAACTTGCTCTTGGCCTGGATGAATCTTAGTAGGAACTCCAGGGAAAACCATGCCACACAGACAGACTCCACAATGAAAATATTGTAGCACATCTGGGAACACTCACCCTGCAGGAAAGAGGAGGAGTTTGTAATTGGCACTGGATAATCACTATTTTAGTTGGTTTGGTGACAGGAAGGGAGGTGGGTTTTTTAATGTATTTTTTTTAAACCCAAAATATTAAAGGAATTAAGGCTGTTGCTATGGGGAAACACACTGACAAACTGGAACAAGTTAAATGCAAAACTTAGAAAGAGACTACTTATTCCACAGAATAATAATGCTTGGTAACTTCAGGGTTTCCACAAAGCAAATACAAGGCTTAACAAGGCGATACACAACTCTACTGAATAATGCACGCTAGCGAAACGTTCGTTGGACATAAAGCTTGTTGTGATCGATTCTCTGACAGACACCTGACCAGAAAGATTTCAAATACTTCTTGCATTATTTTTCCCCCCCTCTAAAGACAGCTGCAAAAGTCCCATTGTAAACAATACCATCAGACCTCGTACTTGCCCTGCTCTTCTCAGCACATACCACTTTCCACCCTGAAAAACTAACTTACCTTTTCCTCCTCCTCCCTCAGGTCAGGCATGGTGCTGATGGATAAGTTCACCGCTGTAATAGTTACAAACAAAACAGACAAACAAGCAAACACCTTTCCAGGGAGGCCGGACTGGGGCCTCTCCACCATGTCTTGCAACTTTTTCATGCATAAGCCAATTTTTGTCTCCTCTACTGCTTCACCTGTTGTTTCATTTTCTATGAGGTCATCCTCCCGTTCATTTATTTCTGTAAACTCCTCCATTTTTTGCAGATATCTCCTTTTACAACACCAGTCCAAGTTGTCTTCCTCAATCCCCCAGTAGAGCAGCTCCTCTTGGAAAGACAGCGCACACATCTCACGCAAGAGACGAAGTTTCCCAACCCGCAAAAAGGTCAGGATTGTCCTGAACGCCCCTGGGTTGCGGTCAAAAAAGAACTCATTACACGTCACATCGTAATCATCACAGATGTTTAGAATGTCATCAAAATTATTACAGAATTTTAGTTGTCCCAGCCGTGTCAAAGGGAATTCATCAAGGGTGGTCCATGGGAGCAAATACTTAATGCCTCCTACGTTTATAATAATATGATGCTTCCGATCATCAGGGTGGAAACCTTTCAGGAGATCCTCTTGAGAGTGAATTAGCTTGGCTCTTTGGTAAAAGACTCCCTTAAGAGTTTCCGTTTCTGGAAAGAATGTGTGGTTGAAGGAAGTATCTGAAGCACAGCTCAGAGCACTATAGTCATAGTCGGAATTCTCTCCAGGTAGAAGAGTCATCTTGGAAGATAACTTCACATTACTTTGCTACTTCTGCAAGTGTTTCCTGGAATGAGAGAGAAGGAAGATACATGGGGTGAGTGAATGAGAGTTTCAGGTTTGGAACAAATGGACTCATTTGAGTTCAAAAACATTTATGGCTATAAAAACAACTGGAGAGAAAACACTGGTGGTTGAGTATGGTCAGGAGGTTTTTCTGGTGAGGCTGCATGTGTCCAGCTGTATAGAACTGACTTTATCAAGAGCTGCTTCCTTGTTAAGTAGCTCTTCGCAGTGTGTTTGTCATGCTGGGAGGCTGCTTCTGTCACAGTTACCGAGGTCTCAGTTCCAAGTGGACACAGAAGAAAACCAGGAGTAACTCCTGCATGTGGCAGGATATTCTTGGTTTAGAATGGAAGTATAAAAATCACAACAGTATCACTTCAAAACACAGAATTCAAGTGTGTTTTGTAGCAAGGAAATAGTGTATTTTTATTTAACTATTAAACTTGAGTATTTGAGTATCCATGGAGTTTATAGGAAGAATCAGAAGTCAGTTATGTTGCAATTCAGTAAGTACACACTTCTTACAGACAGCTAGGACACATTTCTGAAAGGTCATACAGAAATGATTTGGGGAAAAAAAGCCCTGATTCATACTGATGGAATGTTTGTATAGAGCTTGTATACGTTTAATGACACAGCAAACCCCTTTTTATGGCCTCATTTACAAAAGATTGCAAAGAAACAGATGATTTCTACCCAAACATTGGACTATTACTAGATCTTTGTCCTTACAATGGATTGAGCAGTAGCTGAGGGCCAAGGTGACTACCAAAAAATTCTTACAATGACTTTGAAAACTACATTCAGGTTCTGCTCACACAACTCTAGTGTAACCTTTGTGGACTGAAGTGATCGCAGAGTTCAAATGGGTATAAAAAGCAGGTACTGGAGATACTAAACTTTTTGCTTTCCTAAGTCAGCGCATTTCACAGTATCACAGAACATTAGGGATTGGAAGGGACCTCCAAAGATCATCCAGTCCAATCCCCCTGCCAGAGCAGCATCACCTAGACCAAGTCGCAAAGGAACATATCCAGGCGGATTTTAAATGGCTCCAGAGAAGGAGACTCCACAACTCCCCTGGGTAGCCCCTTCTGGTGCTCTGCCACCCTCACTGCAAAGACGTTCCTGCTCATATTTATGTGAAACCCTCCTATGTTCCAGCATTTTTAAGTTAGTTTGAAAGTCTGCTCATACACAGGAGACTTGTGCAGTAGATCTGCTTCTAGATCTTCCATCTTCCAGTCGTCTACAGCTTAATCCATCAAGTTGCTGAGTTGCATTTGGTAACAGTATTTACTTAAGTAGATCATACAATAAATAAATATTAATTACGCACAAGTATTCTGGCTTCTGGCCCCAAATTCACAGGAAAGCAGCAATTACTACACGATCGGCTTCAGTAGCAACGCAGTTTTGTTCTTTTCCTGGCTGTACTCACCTCCCCTTCGATACACACCCCGGGGATACACACCCCTGCGAGGGGGACCTTCTTAAACACAGAGCAATTGTTTTCAGAAGCTGAGGATTACAAACCACATCAGTAGCATTACATACCATTATTATTATAGAAGAAAACCCCATGAATACGCAACAGCAAAGTACTCAGAACACGGCTGCCCTTCAGGTAAAGAGCAACAGCAGTTCCTCGCTGTTTTCAATCAAATACCATCTCAGTTCTGCTTCTAATCTAAGTAATCTAAGTAATCCCTCCGGGCAGAGCAGTCCCTTACATACTCATACAAACAGGTGGACCCAGGTGAGCTTTGGATGGAGTGATATTTCCTATATTTCCTGTAATCCTCCTTAATACAAAAGGAAATAATTCATTTACTTACCTTTAGGGCACGTGGATGGAAGCTTACAGGAATATACAAGAATGGACAATTCTGATCTTCCAAGAGCTATGGTGCTATTTTCTAGACCGAGGTAGGCAAAGAAGGAAGCTTGGTCATCTGGTTTCTATTACAAAATGGGATCTCTCTTACTGTCTGTGGTGATTTGAGAGAAGTGATTAGGCAAGTAACCTGTTCTCCATGCCATGGGTTTAGCTTTCAGTACCTTATCACCACAACTCGTAGTGCTGAGCTGCTCTGCCTTTGCTACAGAGTTATGACACTGGAAATCCCCACGGCAGGGGATGGGCAATTCTGAAACTCCTCTGCAACTAACGGTGGGTGCAAACAACGACGGTTCTTCAGGCTGACACTCAAACTTCCAATCCTTTTCAGTTTGTCTCTTGCCTGAGAAAAGACTGAGCAAAGGCCTGCCAACTTGGAAGTCTTTTTTTGAGAAAGAACATTAACTTTATTAAAAAGTCACATCCTAGGAAATTCTAGCCAATACTGGGATTAGTGGAACATCGGTGGAGCATCCTGACAGATGATGGCACTGTGCCATTGCCCAAAGGAAGAGCTCTAGGACCAGGATAAAGGCAGCTATCACACTAGAGGAGTGTGATAGCTGGTGCAGATAGTGCTAGCTAGTGGGAATCCAACAGGGGAAGTATGGACCAGCTGAACTTGCACTTACTGTGTCACACAGTCTCATCGCATGAATCCTAATGGCCTCAGATCTGGCCTGACATCCTCAAGATACGATCAGTAGAAGTAATGCCACTGGGCTAGAGTTTTGATGTGGGGAAACAGAGCCACTCCATGAATGTTTACGTAAGGTTCCTTTCCTTAGAGCCACTCTTGTTTCATTTAGAAACAAACATCTACCCCTCTGCCGCAAATATGTCTCAGGCAGGGCTGGCCCAAAGAGAATAAAGATTATGACTGGTATCAGACTAGGGATAAATGGGAGCTGTTAACCATTTTCCCTTCTGTAGTACCACATGATGTTGGTTAGCAACAACTTATCTTCTGAATCTCAGCCAGGAAAAATGAGGAGGCAGCTCATCTCTGTCACTGGTTAGATCTCCCACTGCATCCATTGTTGACACAATGGGAAGACATGGGGAGAGGGAAATGTAAATGTTCTGTGTGTGTCAGACACACGCTGTAACCCCAGGGCATCCACTGTGAAACAACAGAGCAAAGAAAAAAAAGAATTGTTTATTCGCTTCCAGCTTCTCAACCCATGTGAGACAATAAATTGGACAAATTGATCCCCTGTGTAACTTGCTAAGTGACTGCAGTCATAAAAGGTGGCACCTTCTTTTTCTAGAACCAGAACTGCCAAGCCCACAGATCCCACACAGGCAGCTGTAATATGTGATGCTGTACATGTTCTTTACCTTGAGTTCATGTAACATCATATGGAAGGAAAAACAGAAGGAAATAAAGGACAATAGAAAAGATGGTCTGACTTGAAGGAACAGAGGAAGGAGAAAAATAAAGCCATACGTTTAATCTGTAAGTTTCTTACTTTCCTTTGGAATGTGCTTCTACAGAATGATGGTCAGTACTGCTTTAAGATGGGAAAGATCTAATCAATGGAACTTTTTTTGCTATTGAGCTTAAAAACCGAGCAAACTGTTTTATTCATACAGTGATGACATTTGCGACGGCTGTGAGAAATGTGTCAAGTGTTAAAGACAACACACTGGAATACAAGGTCAGACAAAACACATTAGCCTATAGCAACAATCTTCCCTGCAATTAAACAAGATGAACTTTAAAGGTATACTGTAACAGTAAACTGCTCAAATAAAACTGCTCTTGTTAAGTGAGGCCCAATGGTAAAACCTCTCCTTGTCTGAGACAGTGTTCTGCCCTTTGCATTCTCAGGAGTTAGTGAAGCTCAGTCCATCTTCCCTGCTCCCCTGCTGATAATGTTTTCGCATCTTAGGCAAATCACTTCTCTCTGAGCATCATCCTCTATTTTGTTGGTAAGCTGACTGGAGCAAGATTTCACTACCACAGAAAATCCTGATCATTGTTCTGCCTTCTAGAAACTACGGTAATGCAGAATAACCGTCCCACAGCAAGGGCTCTTGGTGACTCTTAATGGTGTGGTGTGTATGTGGAGCAAGAACTAACATATTTTCAAAAATACGCCTCGCACAAGATGTTATTCTTATCCATTACATCTGGTGAAGAAATTGAATTAGAAATCTGTACTGCCCTTACTTTGAGATGAAATTCAGGAAGGGTGCCAGACTCCTAGACACTGGGGAGATAATTATTAAAGATGCCCTTCTGAGGGAAAGAAACAGAAATAATGAGTAACATGCTAAAATTCCACTGCAAATGTTGTTCCCCCCCTCAGTGTCCTCTGCAGTATTTTGAATTCTGCAGTGCATCTCTGATGTAATCAGAGCTCCTGCAAGGAGTCCTGATACTGCTCTGTGATGCAGACCATTCAAAGTTGTGCCTGAACAAAAACAAGCATACAAGGATGATGCATAACTCTCCCCTTGACTCTCCTATCAATTCCAGTGCCTGGAACTTTTCTGTTGCTTTTTGCCATTTGTAAATGAAGTTGTAAAAAGTTTCAGATTTCAGTACAGGTTGAATACAAATACTGTGATTTTTTTTTTTTTAAAGAATTCCATAAGACACTGCCTTGCAGTTTAGTTATCCTTCCCCCTTTATTCTTTCCTTAGTTAAAATAAGCAGTATTTTCAAGCAGTGTTAGATTCAGCTATCTTCCAGCACATGATTTCTGTACTGTATCAAAGCTGTCACAGTACCCTCCTCAAATACTTTACTCATGCAACTCTTTACATAGTAAGAAGCAATCTCAAACTTCAGGTCTGCTTGCAGAGTGAACTTCCAGACAGATCAATGCACAACTTATAAAGGTTGATGTATAATACGAAAAAAACCTCTCTCCTGAAAATCATATCTGAAAAAATATGCTTGTCTCTGTCTATTGCCATCCTCGATCTGGACAGTGCTACGCTTTGGCACCTTGTGACAGCCTACACACTGAACGGTGACAAATACGATCCTCAGTGTTTGGTTTTGTAAAGCTGAGCCTTATCCTGCTGATAATAATCAGAAGTTAAATAACTTTGCACAAAACTTACATCCTCAGGAGAACATTCTGATTACAACTAATAACTACAGTTATGATCCTGCTGTGAAATACATTTATGTCAACAAATTTTAGTAAGTCACAGTCAAAACAGTGTCTAAAGCATCTTGTTGAAAAGTACAGGATCTGTCATAGATTGACATAGACACATATTTTGCCACTGAACCGAAGACATCTGTAGGCATGGAAGAGTTATTTTACGCTTGTCTCCAACCTCCCCCCCACCCAAGTCTTTCCCAATGAAAAATAATCAGTGAGAAATACACTGTCTATCAAGAACAGTTAACTTGCTGTGTTAGTTGCCAGCGAACACAAGACAGAAAATAGATCAATATAAAAGCCATCTCTTAATTTTAAAATTAAAGACATAAAGAACCTTCGGATTAGGGAAAGAAGAAATACAAACCACGAGCCTCCATGCTGCACCGACACAGGACACGGGGACTAGGGAGAGCCAAGGAGAGGGGTAAGACTGACCATCACAAACCGAGCCCGCTGGATGTGCCTCGCCAGCCGCCAGCCACCTCCGTGACGGGACCGCTGAACGCCGGGGACGAGCCGCGCGGTCCCTCCAGCAGCCGGGGACCCGCTCCCGCTGCCCGCGGCGGAGGCAGCCCGGTGCCGGGTCGCAGAGCCGGTGCAGGGGGACAGTCCCGCTCTTCCATCCCTGCTGCGGGAGAAAACCTGTTGCTGCAACCAGTGCACGGACTCGCACGACCCACCCCACCCCCTCCCCATCCCCCGCCACGCACATCCCCGCTCCGGGGCTGGGTTGGGGGGGGTGTTCGCCGGGATCCCAAGGGAAGACCCTCCCAGGGCGGCCCCCAGCCGGGCGCTGCTTCCTGCCACGGGGGGCTGCTCGTAGCTCCGCAGCCCCGCCGCTGCCCCCGACACCCGCGGCCCCGAGCCGCTCCCGCAAGAAAAAAAAGTTCCCTGGAAACTTGCCTGCGAGTTCCCGCAGCGAGAGCGGCCGCCGGGAGCCCCGCGGCAACGGGAAGGGGGGCGGTACCGGGCCGCGCGCTGCGCGCTGCGACGCTGCTGCGGGCGGGGGCGGGTGCGGAACGAGTGCGGGG
>JAOXOE010000848.1:7642593-7694182 GCA_028565055.1 Phoeniculus purpureus | reverse complement strand
TGTCATCAGCAAACTTGCTGACAGTACTCTCTAATCCCTCATCCAAGTCATTAATGAATAGATTGAATAGGACTGGTTCCAGCACTATCCACCTGGTTATACCATCATAAAAGGCTATCAGGTTGGTCAAGCATGACTTCCCCTTGGTGAAGCCATACTGACTGTCCCTAATGACCCTCCTGTCCTTGATGTGCCTGGAGACAGCATCTAGGAGAAATTGTTCCATCACCTTTCCTGAGATGGAGGTGAGGCTGACTGGTCTATAATTACCTGGGTCTTCCTTCTTACCCTTTTTGAACATTGGAGTGACATTTGCTATCCTTCAGTCCCTAGGCACCTCTCCTGATCTCCATGACTTCGAAAAGATGGAGAGTGGATTAGCAATGACTTCTGCTGTCTCCCTTAGCAAGTATGGGTGTATCCCATCAGGGCCCATGGGTGTATGTACATCCAGTTTGCTCAACTTATCCCTAATCCAGTCCTCATCAACCAAGGCAGGGTCCTCTGTTGTCTCAACTTCCTCTGGAGCCTCAGTCTTCCTCTGGAGACATCAGTCTGGGGCTTGATGTCACGACAGCCTCCAGAGGTATAGACAGAGGCAAAGAACGTGTTCAGTATCTGCTTTCTCTGTATCCTCTGTCTCCAGGGCACCCACCTCATTCAGCAGGGGGCCTACATTTCCTCTAGTTTTAGTTTTACCTGCAATGTATTTGAAGAAGCTCTTTTTGTTGCCCTTGACCTTTCTTGCAAGGTTTAATTTCAAGAAGGCCTTGGCTTTCCTAGTTGGGTCTCTACATTCTCTCACCAGAGCCTTATAATCACCCCAAGTGGCCATCCTCTCCTTCCATGATCTACAGACTTTCTTCATCCTTTCCAGTTTGCTCAGCAGCTACCTGTTTGACCATGCAGGTCTTCTGGCTCCCTTCCTTGACTTCCTTCCTGTTGGAATGCTCTTGTCTTGATCTTCAAAGAAGTGATCTTTGAATGTTAACCTTCTATCTTGGGCCCCTTTACCTGCCAGTACCTTGTCCCATGGGATTTCCCCTAGCAATTGCTTGAAAAGGCTGAAGTTTGCCTGAGATTTTCACTTGAAGTCCTTTCTTAGAGGATTAAAGAAGGACAGGTGAATGTGGAATGCATTTTGTAACTGCGTAAACAGGCACAAGACCCAAGAGGATAATATGAGCTAATAAGAGGGTTAAATAGAAAAATCTTCAGATATTTTGCATAGAGTAATTTTTATGTTAAAATTTGGATTATATCGGCATGAGGGACTTTTGGAAAGGAATTTTTTTTGTGCTTTGGCTTTTCTATTATGGAACATGTCATAGCTCATGGATTTTCACAGTATTCTGAAGTAACACTCATGAGATACTCAATGTTAATGTAAATCATGTTAACTTTTTTCTGGAAGTAGATTTACAGATTAAGATGGATGAAATACGATGGTTGGGAAATATAAATGTTGATTGTCTATAAAAACTTTCAAATCAAGTTAGCCGTAAGTGTATGCATAGCCATCAACTTGTATGCAGAGTGATCCATGAAATAATGTTGTTTATGAAATAGGTCTGCACCTTTGCTTTCACTAAAGTACTTGAGAAGAGGTACTTGTACAAGGTGAGAGGTAAAGTGAAGCCTCAGACACTAGTGATGTTTCTTCTCTCCCTTTTAACAAATGACCAAAGTGCTGCTCAAGGTCACTTTGCTGTGACTAAATTGCCTTTTCTCCTCCAAAAGGCAAAGTCTGTTAGAAGGTGGTGCAATTTTTACACAGGCATATTCTGACAAATGTGACTTCTACTGTAACAGGATAAGCTGGAGTCTTATTCAAGCCTGGTGGCACCGTCTGTATGTGGAGTTTGTTACCACCCTCAGCTTCACACACATGTCCAATTAACTGCCCTTTCCTCTGCTCTTTCTTCTATTCACTTGTACTACCACCTTGAATGTCCTACTTGGGACACCCAGCAAATTTTGAAAGTACTTTATCAACTCATTTGCAGTGCCCCTGCCACTTCTGTGTGAGACTGATACCTCTAAGTCTTCTGGGGGATTATACTGGCCGCCATGACTCATTTTCCTGATGACTGCTCTTATTTTGGTGGTTGTTTTTGTACTTCCTCTACTGGGATTTTGTTTGGGACGGGTTTTTAAAGAATTGTGTGTCAGCTAGGAGCATGTGTAACAGTTAAATGCGTTTAGAATAATATGAAATGCATGTAGAATAATAATATTTAGAATAATAATTCTCACTATTGTCCTGTATTGCAGCACAATAATGAGAAACAGCAATAACAGCAATAAGTTATTTGACTAATAACCTTTAGTCAAAAAGGTTAAGTGAGTGCCAAGCTCTTGTGATGAAGATTACAGTGACTGGTTCTTTTGTTGATACCCTGAAGTAATGTGAAACCAAATTTTGATTTTCCTTCATTTGCTGGACTGTTCACTGGATCAGTTCAGTTGTTGCTTCAGCAGTGCAGAGGGACACTGGAGAAGAGTCAGAGAAGCCAAATGGGGTTGAAAATCACTGCAGCTCTCTTAACAGAAGTTGTTCACTCTTTGAGCTTTGGCTTTATCTACTCAATCTGCCATGTTAATTCTTGAAGTATCTCTTGAATGTGTAGCTGTAAAAGTGGTAATCTTGGTCCAATGTACTTTTGAAAATAGGACTTTGAATGTTAAAACATCAGAGATGCATTTTTGTTTCCTAACTGTCTCAAGTAAATAAGTAATTTTACAGTAGTCTTCCGAATTACTTAAGTTGTTAATAAAGTCAGTGCAACTTCATTTAGTATGGGAAAAGCTACTTAAAAAATTAATTCAGATCTCAGGAAGAGGCAGTAAGGAAGTAACTGACGACAGTAATACTTAAACATATGGGTTTCATTAATGTAAGAATGAGTGAAGAGTGGAAATGCCAAATGAATTCAAGGAACACCTGGGCTCCTTTGTGGAGAGGAAAGGTCTGGAGTGGAAGTAAAAAGGCATGAGTTTTATGTATGAAGGATCTGGGATCAGATGAGGGTTTTTTCACTGTAAAGAATGCCTTGTGTTCAAATATTTGTGGCATGAGTATATCCCGCTCATGTCTCCAGTTGTGTGAGGCATAGGCTGATGTGTTTATTTTGGTTATGACCACAGTTGTGGTTTTTTTTCACTGTTTCCAGTCATTTGGAGTAGGACACTAGCATCTAACAAAGTTTTACCAAAATTGAATTGTGGTAGGTAATGTTGGGAATACATCTAGAGAAAGCTGACATCCAAAGACAGAGCATGATGCTGCAGTTGTATGAAGGTACAGTATTTCTATGGACTACTAATAGGAAATGGATAAGATATTTTTAACCAGAAGCCACAATTTCAAGTATCACGCACTGACTTTATCCTTTCAAGTGGGCATATATTGGAGCAAGTGTTTGCACAGTGACTTCTGTGATAAGGTTTTGTCCAGTTTCCAGTGGATATGTTTGCCCCTCATGCACCATCACCACATGTCCTTGTCTCCTCTAAAGGAACTTGCTTTTGAATTTGCCTGTCTAGATCAGGATCTGCTGCTCAGTGTATGTGACTGACTAAAGGTAGATGTCGCACCCTGAAGTAGTCCATCAGATGTTTTTATCAGTGCCCATCATGACAGTTGTGAAAAGGCACAAATGCTAATCTGTTGATTTTTAAGAGGTTTTTTCTTGGCAACTGCTAAGCAGAACTTCATGGCACTTAACTTATTCCTTGGTGACCTGGTGCCATAGCAAATTCCTTTTCAGTGGCATTACTGGAATGCTTGAGTGCTCTTTAGGATTATTGCTAGAAGCACACTGAATGTCAAATGAAGTACCAGTTGGGCCAAAACTAGAACAAAATTTAAACCATCATGTCTTGGCATCCTGTAAGACTTGGGCCCAGCTTTTGAGGCATAATGTTGATGGACTTTAGTTTTCAAGGGCTAAGAAGTTGAAAATTTTTTTTTGAAAGGTAATGTTGGAAAAGGTGGTCCTTTCCAACCTTAATTAGAAAAAAATTACAAAAATTAGCATGTTTCACAAAGAGGAGAAACATTCCATCTGCTGGCACCCATCCCCTTCTGGCTGGGCTTGGTGGCCAGCAGGAAGTTCTGTGGGTGTTGGAGTGGTTGTTCTGCAGGAAGGTGCTCAGCTCGGCTGGAGTCTCCAGGAATTCGAGGAATAAGCAGTTTTCTCCATAACCTCTGTGTGCACAAATGTGCACACACACCCGCATTGGATCCCTTCTGCTCACTGTCTACCAGAATATTACCCTTCCCCCACCTCTTTTACAAAGTGTTTCTCCCTGAGGCAAATTTCTTGCTGTCTGGAGACCAAACTTGCACAGGCACTTTCTTTTTTTTTCTTTAAGATTTCCTAGTGCAGTTATTATAGGGCAGCAACAGCTAAACAGACTATTTTACGTGGGTTCTTTTGGTTTTAGTAGAGAGACAGAGTGTGTGTGTGTGTAAAAAAAAAATAAAAATAAATGCATAGCTTCTGGCTAAGCAAGGCCAGGTTTCTCCTGTTTCTTTTCTTGAAGTGTCTTTACTCAGCAGTCACTTTTTTTTTTTTGTAAAAAATGCAACATGAGCAGATGGGAATTATTAACACATGAAGTGCAGAGCCTGCCTGAAGTTGATTTAGCAGAGCTCCAGGTTTCTGTCACTGGCTTTCAGTTAGTTAAGTAGTGTTTACAAGGTAATGAATTTGTTCCACTTGAAATATTTGATGGTATGTGCTGAGGTTCAGCGGTAAAGGGATCCTTTAGGAGTAATCGAGGAAAGCATGAGGTTTCTAGACAATGCAGTTGTGGTTTCCCTCCCCCCTGTCTGATTTTTAGCATTTTCTGCCATTTATATGAAACTGAAAAGAGAGGGAGAAGGAATAAATAGCAGACAGCAGTGTGCAGCCTTGTCTCTTGCACTGTGACACAGCTTTGAGCACTGCAGTGATAGAGCAGCTCCATATTTGAACCATGTGGTTTGCAGTTTCATTTCTATTGAATGTTCCTAACCCTTAGATAAGGATTTGAAAAACAGATACAGTTTTGTGTAGCAAATCGAGCAACATTTTCATATTTGTGTGGTCTCCTTCCATGCTTGCTCTAGAACTATGAGTGCAACCTATTAAATAGGCTGCTAAATATAAATTAGCCCACATTTGGCAACAAAACTGTCTAGAATAGGGTGATCAAATTGAGTATATTTTCAGTTCGTGCGTAAGACTCTCTACTACGACACCGCATGATATCTGTCTACCTAATAACATTTGAAACTAAGCCAGCTCAAAGAATTGTATTCATAGCAAGAACCAAATATTGGTTGCTCGTAATTGAGCATCGTACAGACTGAATGTTTTACACAGAAATTCCTCTCTGCATGGAATACTCCGTTTGTCACAACTACCTAAACCTGCAACCAGGGATTCCTTGTCAGGCAACCTGTAAGCATGAGTGCATAAATATTTAACGTATGTTTGTTATTCAAGCAATTAGTGTGTTTTAAAGACTTAGTTGGTAATTCTGCTGCTGGTTTTTGAGTTTTGTAAAACTGTAGATTTTGGTTTTGTTAGGGCTTTTGAGAAGTGTTACTCCCTTTAATAACAGTTTGGTGAAACAGGACTGAAGGTCAAGTTCCTGTCTGGAAAAGGTATCTCACTTAGTTCACCTTTGATTTGAAGTGTGTGGTCACAACTGCTAGATAAGACCCAACTAACTGCTCTGAATGTGCACAAATGTATGTGGAACACCTATAACCCAACAGTGATTAAATGCCTCCTTTAGGAAGGCTTCTCTCCCCAGTAAACAGGGCTTAGTTAAGCAGGGTTGATATCACTCTGTAAGCAGTGGCTGCAGTGCAGCTTGACAGGGAGGCCTGGGCTGGAGGATTTTAACTCCCTGGGAGCTGGAGTTCACCCACTCCTTGTCCTGGGGTGGGCTGAGCTCCTGCCGCATGCAGCTCAGCCCCAGAAAGGAGACTGGTTAACCCCTGCGTTTTATTGGGCTTTATGGATGTGTGACATCATTGGCAGCCAATCAGAAAGTGCTTTAGGGCAGAGTTTAAAAGCTATTTCATAATATATTTATATTCAGTGCAGATATTTTTGGGCTTCAGTAGCGTTCATTTTGTCGCAGAGTCCATGTGTCAATACGGCTTGGTTAAAAAAAAAGGGTATGAAAATAGTGTGCGTGCCGTCGGCTTTTTGTTAATTCAGCTGAGTGGCAAAATGCTCTAGAAGACGTAGCTGGTGCACTACAAAACACTTTGTATGGAAACGATTTTTTTTCTTCCAGCAATAGTAATGCTGTGAGCCAATCTTGGGCAATTGTGGTGTGCTGCCTGCTAGGCTGTTCCTGCTTAAATAGCCAGACCTGCAAGTATTTCCCAAGCTGCTCTGGTTTTGCCAAGAACAAAAATGCAAGACAGGCTGCAGAAAATATGTATGTGTGTGTGCGCTTGCCTTTGCATAGTCTGGGTATGACTGTTTTATTCCCTGTTAGCTGACACAACTTTGTTGTATTGAAGGAGAACTGTTCACTGGTAGAGACTCTTCCAGAAAAATCTAGTTAATCCATGGAAACCTCCCACCATTCTTGCTTAACTCCTTCATCTCCAGTCTTTCTCTTCTGTAGAAGGACCAACCGACTTGGTCTAGGTGGTCGTGCTCTGGCAGGGGGATTGGACTAGATGATCTTTCGAGGTCCCTTCCAATCCCTAATGTTCTGTAATTCAGTGATTGTAAACCCAAACTATTATGATAACTTCAAGACTATAAAAACAATTTTTGTTTGGTACCAGTTCTTCCTAAGACAAACCTGTGTTGATTTTTCTATAAAAAAGAAATGGAGGCTTGTGTCAGTGGTGAGACTATTACTACTTTTATTTTGGGCTGTTTCTCCTCCCACTTAAAGACTGTGCTCAGGTCAGGTTGCTAAAAGTCTCTCTTCACATATGTTCCATGACAGGGCTGCAAAGATTACAAGTGCAGTGCTGATTCCTTCATCTTGTTGAGATCCTTAAGATTTTATCTGCTCCTGAGCAAAGAAATAAATCTTTCAGCTCCTAGCCGTATCTCTAGCATGCAACACTGAGAAAGAGAGTAGAAAAATTTGTAGCCAAAACAAAGTGTCAGTAAATATAAGGTGATGCAAATGGAGGTGATGAAAGGGAGCATTATGAATATGGTGTTAGTTTCTGAACTAGCATTTTTCACAAAAAAGTCAGTTTCACGAAAGATGGCCTCATGAAAGCCTTCAGCTGACAGGGCACTAGCACGCAAGAAAGAAAATTCAATATTAGGAAAAGTACAAAGAAACAAAACAAAGCCTTCTTGTGTCACTGTAATTCTGTGGCTTCATCTTTAATACTGGCTGAAGTTTTGATACTTTTTGTAGAAGAACTAGAAAATGCATCTGGAACAGGAGTTTGGAACCACATCCCTTTGGGAAACAGCTAAGCAGACTGAATTTTAGTTTTATTTTAGTCTTTTTTCCATACTGAAGCAGCATGCACTGGAGTTCTTTGAAATCTAAAATTGCATGAGGCAGTAAGTAGAAATTATTAGCAAGAAATAGTCTTAAAATGAACTAAAGAAGGCATTTTTTGTGCAAGATATCGCTGAAGTTTTGAACTCCATGTTGCAGTTGTAAATGTATATGCATTCAATTCTATCAGACAAGTCCATCTAGCAAAGCGCCTTTCTTTTTCCAGGAACCTGTAGGTTGCAAATTCCTGTACATTCAGAGTGTATTCAAGGTGGGAGTGCTGCATACTTGCCCAGTTTTTATGCTCTAAGCATCAGCTGTTGGTCTCAGCTGGAAACAAGTTCCTAAGTTTTGATGTGCTACTGTATACACGCTGGCTATTCCTGTGTGTGTGAGCAGATTTCTTCTGGTACCACTGTAGAACAGCATCACTGCTGCTGACAAGGTTGACATACAAGCTCAATGATCTTTGTTTCCTGCTGTCTTACCCTTGGAAACTGAGTGTAATTTTCCATCTCTTATGACTTGTGGGTGGATCAGTGTCTATGTCTGAATGCCTTCTCACTGAGCCTAAGAATATTGTGTATTGCCAGGCTAAGTCTAACACTTCCAGCTTTGCCACATTTCTGGTATCTGCCGCATTGTCTGAGGTGCTGTGGGCTTTCTATTCCCATTGCTGTATATGGAAATGTAGTGGGATCAGGACCTATCTGTTTTAATACTTTTCCTTTGTGAATGCTTCTTCTAGCACTGTTTCTCTGTTAGGTATGTTGAGTTTGTTCTAACTGAAATTGTCAGGAATGCTGTGACTATGATGTAGCTGTGGTTAAGGGGAAAAGAGTTGCTTTTGGTACAGTCATCCAAAGCACCCTCACAGCCAAACTGGGATGCAATCCAGATGGTTAGACTACTAGATAGGTGAAAATACTGATTAGATCATTAGACTCTAAGGGTAGTTGTTAGTGGTTTGTACTCTGCTTAGATGCCAGTTACTTGTGTAGTCTCTCAGATGTTTGTCTAGTGTCTTTGTCAATGACCGGGAGGAGGAGACAGGATGCCCCAGCTCAAGTTTGTGGACCACACTGAGCTAAGGGGTGTACTCCAGGTCTGGGCTGCTTTTCTGCAGAGAGATCTTTCTAAATTCAGTAAGATCAACGCTAAATCATGCACCTGAGACAGGCCAACACTCTGCTGTGGTATAGGCTGGGGACTGACTGGTGTAGAGCAGCTTTGCTGAAAAAGACCCAAGGATCTTTTTAGTCGTTAGGCTAAGCATGATTTAGCAGTGTGCTGTCAATAAAGACCAACAGATGGTTGGGCAGTATCAACAGAAACATGCCAAGTAGATGGAGGGAAGTGATTATTCCTTCTAAGTGGGCTTTCCTTAGACTTTATCCTGAGTACCACACCTAGTTTTGGGGGCCACAGCATAAGAAAGATGTTGATCAACTTCATTGTGTTCAGAGGAGTGTCATCAAAATGGTTGGGCTGAACAACATGCTCAGTGAAGAGAGGCTGAGAAAGTTGAGTTTGTTCAGCCTGAAGAAGTGAAAACTTCCCAGGACGTAACGGCAACCTTCCAGAATGCTTAACAAGTTTCCAAGAAGATGAAGCAAAGTTTTTCAGTGAGGTGTGCAACAGGTGAAGGGGAGACAGCAGTCATAAGTTATGATGGAATGTTCTGACAACCTTAGCCATTCCTTCTGTGCTGCTGGAACCGATGTAATGAAACTGGTGAGTTTATGTATAAAGTTTCATACTGCCTTTTACAGATAACAGAACTGAAGTGCACATCCATACTGGCTGACTGCTTGTTCATAGGCTCAGACAAGGCATTGGAATTCTGGGTTATATTCCTCAGCTGGGAAGCAGCTCTATCCTGTGCTATTGACTTAGAATGAATAATTTACTGAGTTAAGGAAAGGAAGGTGAACTCTTTGTGCTTTGTTGTGTCTGGGTGGTCAATCTATTTTTATATTAGCCATATCTGATTCCTATTAGAATTACAGACCCCTTCTGTACATCGTGCTGCTTTATGTTTCAGATGGATGGTGTTATTTTCGTTTACTTTTGTCTGTGGTGTTACTCCAGAAAGCGAAAGCAGCTTGAGTTGTTCCTTGGGGACGTCAGCTGCTGTTCCGTGTGCAGGAGGCTCCAAATGTTTAAATGTCTTAGATGACAAAATGTCTTGCTATGAATCAATTTGCAAAGGGGCCTTTAATTTGAGGCTATTACTATTCTGGTATTGTATGTGCTTGCCTCAGACACTGCACTAATAAAGGAAAAGAAAAAAATGCTTGTGAAAGTCTAAGTCTGACAGCCTTGCAATCTGCTGTTTATGCCTTAACTTGTTTCAGAAAGATTGAATGCCAGGATTAGGTGCCTAGCTGAGACTCCCTAGCTGAGACTCCCTAGCTGTTCACTTTAGCACCTTTATGGAGAAAGCTATCTAACATCTGCGTTGGAGGTGTCTTAGTCCCCTAGGAACTGGACTCAGACTGTCAGAAAGTGATACATTAGTAATGAATAAATTAATTTTGAGGATTTCACATGAATAACAGATAAAGCAGCAGACTTGGACTTCGCACATTTTGCTTGCAGTGCCACTGGATAACAGGAGTGCAGCATTGGGTTTTTGTTTTAATTTATAATTGAACTTGTGCAACAAAGCAGAAAACCTACTTAATCGAAACTTACCTAACCCTAATACCACGTTGGGGATTTCCCAGCCATTAGGGAATAGAATAAATAGCCCAGACATGCTCAATTTAAAGCTTAGGGTTAATGTGATTGAGACCACAGGAAGAGGTCAAGTGCCTCAGTTGCAATCACTGAAAAATATAAGTCACAACTTCTAGAGGTCATCAGGTCCCTTCTAAAATCAGGACTAACTGAATTTAAACTAGACTGCCTAGGGTCTTGTCCAGTCCAGTATTGAACAACTTTGAGAAGGGAGATTTTACAGCACCCATTCCAGTCTTTGACCATGTCATCATGTAGATTTTTTCCTTAGGTCTGATCGGTATTCGTCTTTCTGCAGCTTATGTCTGTTGCCTGTAGGGGTTTTTCTATGCAATTCTGAGTTGAGTCCAGCCCTGTCTTCACTCATTGGATAGTTGAAGACATCAACTAAATTACATTTCTCATCTTCAGGCTAAAGGAATGGGCTGTCTTGACCTCTTCTCATAATGTATGTGCTCTCGAGTGTTCTCTGCTGGACTTGCTCCAAGTATGTCAGTCCAGTAAATCCTTCATGAACTGGGGAGCCCAAAGCCAGACACTGTCTCAGATTCAGTTTCATGCCAAAACAGCGGGAAGTGATCACATCCCTCAGTCTGTTTGTTGTGCTCATTCTGATACAGGCATGCTGTTAGCTTTCATCACCGACAGAGAACTCTGCTGATTCAGGTTCAGCTTCTTGTCTCTGAGGACCACCAGTACTTTTTCTGCAGAGCTGCTTTCTAGCCAGCTGTTAATTAGGTTGACTAACTGTTGTTTGCCCTTGTAAGCTTTATGCTGCCTCTTTTCAATCACTTTTTTTTCTTTGAAGTGCTGGAAATTGACTCCAAAAGGATTTACTCTGTATTTTCTCTCGGACTGCGGTTAGGCTGGACACCCTGTAAATCCCTGTATCTTCTTCCTTCTTGAAGATAAGCATGACATTTGGATTTTTTCCATCCATGAAGAACCTTGTCTGATTATCCTGACCTTTAAGATGCCTTAGGTTGGGTTTTTTTACCAGTTTGCTGCAATAATCCCAGTTTGCATCTACCTGTTTTGAGCCCTTAGACTGTGCCACTAGACAGGGAGCCTGGAATTCGGGGAGCAGAACTTGCAGTAAAATCCACAGCATAGACTTATCTTACTAGTAAAATGAGAATACTTGTGTTAGAAGGAATCTGTGGTGGTTGAATGGCTAATTCCTGCCCTTTGTGCAGATAGCAATGCCAGGTATTGCTGTTATTATTTATCTTAGTTTGTCTCTTTTTCACTCTTACTCCCTTTTGGCTTTCCTGAAGATTAACACAGGAGCAACAGCCCCAAATATCCTACTGTTTCCTGTTCAGAAATAAATGTAGACTCAGAGTGCTGAAGCCAGGACAGTTCTGACTTATGAAGCCTTATAGCCATGGACTGTCAGACCAATCGCACATGGCAACAAGAAAAGAAATCCCCACTTCCCTTTTTAAAGGACAGGCTCCTTCTGGCAAGAGTATATGGGGAAAATTATTATATTAGTGAGAAACAAGATCCACTGAAAAGAGGAAAGCCTGGTGGTAATGTGCCTAAGCAGTAAATCTTAGACTACACACTTAAAGAGAACACACTTGCAGTGAGATTCTTCAAAGCCGTCACATCTCTTCTGCTTCCCACACACTTTTGGCAGAAGAGCCACTGCACCCTTGTGTTTCTGTCTCCTTACTGAACAGCTAATAATTTGTACTTCACATGGCTTCAGCAAGGTTATTGGTTTGTGCAGAAATCATTACTGCAGCTGTTGGATAGATCTTTGCTGAAATGATTGTTGGGGTGGGAAGAAAGGACCTTTTTCCCCCTAAATTCTCTTTACTTTGGTTACTATTTATGGAATGTTTTTGGACTGCTTTTACATGTTTTCATGGTTCTGTACTTCACAAAGAGAAACCTGGTTTATCCTTCCTTTGAAGAACTAGAACCTTGAAGACGTTCTAGTAATAATTGAAAGGTTGTCATTAATAACTAGTTGCAGCCAAAAGAATATATACGATGCTTTCTGAAGCTTGCATGGAATTGGCTCTGCTCTGAAGTGCTTGCAATCAATGCTTAGAACAACAACAGAAAAAGCTTATATTTTATGACGGAGAGGATAATATGATCATGCTAAGCAGGATAAGGCATTGCCTTCTGAGTTACAAAGCAAACAGGTCATGGGGGGAATTTCATCCTAGTTCATACATTTCCTATTCCTGTTTCCTATTTCCTGTTTACTCCACAAGCTGTTTTAATAATGAAACCTAAACAGTCAAGTTGTGAACTATTTACTGTGCTTTTGAGACCCATAATTAATACTAGAAAATGATATAATTTCCCCAATGTTTGGAAAGTGTGCCTCTAAGTTCATACTGTGTTCTAACGAGGAGACCGGTAACAGATCACCATAGGAAGAACTTTTTTTCCACTTTCAATCAGTCAGAGATAAGAAAATTGCTTCAAGAGTCATTAATCATCTGGAAAGCATTCACTGACTCTACAGGCTTGAAGGAAAAGGGAAGGCTAAGATGGTCTTCAGACAGAATTCTGTAAGAGTGAAATGTACAGAGGTTGTTACTCAAACTTTTGTCAGTGCTGTGGGTGAGGTCAGATTTTCCTCTGGCTTGTGGTGGGCACAGGTGCCAGAGTCAGAAAATACTGTTGTATTTTCTCAGGTAGAAAATTCTGCAGCTTGTGCGCTTCATTTAGTCACGTTCTCAGCTTATAGAATGATAGATAGATTTCTTTCCCTTGCTGAGATAGTGAAGATACTGTGCCTGCAAAGTCAGGAATGGACTGTAATGACTGTAAGTCCAGCTGCATGAAGTATATAACTGGGAGATAAGCAAAAAACCAGCTGTGAAGCTTGTGTTGTGAAAATTGGAGTGGTTTAGCATTATTGTGTTTGCCTTAGGAGAGAAACTGCTGCTGTCTTGAAGAGGAGAACTTACACCCATCTTCTGGCTTTTGCTATTAGTACTTTCGGCACCTTAGTGCAAATGCACCATGATTGGTGAGTTAAGGTGTTCAGGGTTACGAACAAGGATGGTTCTGATGTGGCAACACACTTCCTTCTGCTGGGTGAGAGAAAAATAACCTCTGGGGAAGGCATGGGGAGGAAGCTGGGGGCAGTGAAGTTTTAAACCAGCACTGCAGGCTCTGGTATAATTTCCCTGTCAGTCCTGATTTCAGTCCGGGCTCTGCCATGAATTACTGACTGTTGGGACACACCACGCGGTGTTTCTGCCATGGTTTCCCAAGGCACAGTTGTGCTTGACTAGTTTGTAAGGCTATTGTTAGGATTCATCTTTAATCTTCAATCTATTTTGAAGCTGCTATTTCAAAGTGGTTCTTTGATGGTGGTTAAACATCTTTAAGAAGCTTCCAAGAAGTTGTGTTTGTTAGTAAAGGATATGGCTAACCCTGGTCTTACACTGCTTATTTCTTTCCACTAGTGTAGATGAGGTGCTGTGTTAACATTGTCAGGAATGTGGTCACTCAGCATATGCTGATACAGGACTGAGTTTAGTGTGTCTTGCTTGGCACAGTGGGATTGGTAGACCCACAACTGGGAAATAAGAATTGCCATGGAAGCCAGCCTAAGCAAAAGCATCTCCTATATGGCAGTGGTGGACACCAGCCCCCTTGTTGCCTTTTATGAACACCCCTGTTAAATTAAACTCTTGGTGCATAGCAGGTGTTTAACAGAGAAGAGAAGGCAGGTGAAGATTTATTGTGCTCTGCCTCAGAGCTGATGGGGGAAGAATATTTTTGTTCTTTAATTCCTACTTTTCCCAAAACAGTCTCAAGATGAAATGCCAGCACTGTGCTGGATGGGCTGCCATCAGCCAACAGGAGGCTGGCTAGAAAAGTCTTTGAACTATTTTAGTGGAAATGAAAATTATTTTACCATTGCTGTATAAAATTACATGAAAAATTAACATAAAGAGAATCCAAGTCATCAGTTTTGAAACTTCAAGAAGTGAGTATGTTTGTTTGGTTGTGGAGCTGCACACGAAACAGCTTTCTGGTGTTGCCCTGTTTTGACCTCAACCATCCAGGTATAGATTTTTCCATCTGCAAGAATGACCAAATCTGAAAAGTAGTTTTTGCCAGCTAGCTAAGAATCTTCCTTTATCTTTCATACAGACTTCACATGGCCATGGCAGGTTTCTGCAGCAGTTCTTTAAGCTGCTTTGCTTTCTTTGGATTTTTGCAAAGGTGCTGATCACTCACTCTGGAGGGTTTGGTAATCTTTCAGTGTACACTAACAGGAGTAAATGCATTTTCAGTGTCAAGGGAAAGGAGCAGTAGTGCTGTGCCATTCTGCTGCTTCAGATGGTAGATTCAGGAGCTGTGGACACATGAATAGAACTGAGAGCAACATCAGCACCACAGTCTAGCAGTGTGTATGAAATATTTCATTACTGTGCCTTTCCCTTATTTGAAGCAGCAGAATTGGTGAGGAGCTCAGTTCACAGGGGTGGCTACACCAGTAATCACAAATACAGCTAAGTTGAATTGCCCAGGCTTTACATTTGGTAGCTTTAAAGAGGGCTTTAAAAAATATAGTTGTGTGGGTTTTATTCTGGAATGATTGTTGTCAGAGTAAGAATGAATGTCAAGTTACCAGCTGTTTCCGAACACCACATATGAAACATTAACTTCTTTTCTTTTTCCTGTGTAAAGTAATATCCCTTCTCCCTTTCTCAGGTGATCTGCTATTTTCTCTGTCTGTGAAAATAGCTCCATGTTTTAGCTGTAATGGTCAGGCTTACTGCAGATAGCCTGAATAAACACCCTGGGGCTCTCAGTGGCTGTACCAGTGCCTTTGCAGGACAAACTGACTACAGTGACCTGCTGTGCTTGCCTTGCTGTTTTCCAGAGTGTATTTACTGTAGCTCTAAGGAGGTGAAGTGCTGCCTGTTCCTGGTGTGGTTGAGAGGCTCTTGGGAAAGAGAACAGCCAGGGACAGCTCAATTGTTTGGCTGGGCTGGGCTGGGTCGGGCCAATGGTCCCTGATGCCCTACATGGATGTTAAGGTGTTATAGAAGCAGAACCATCATAGATTTCTGGACCATTTTGAAGAAACGTGGATAGAAGGGAAACAATTTTCTTTGTTCACATGAGGAAGTCTTGACAGGATTCACCTTAGACGCAACATTGCTCTGCAGGCAGGCTTAAGCCTGGCTATGAAGCAGATATGCTCAGCCCAGCGTTTATTTTTCTCTATAGAAGGTAGAATCTAACTGTCTATGAAGCTGTTTCCTGGATGTTATACAACCTGTAAGTGATCCCCTTTTGACCCAGCTTTGCTGTTCTGATGCTGGGTTCCAGTTGTCAGAGTAACCACTGCACTCCTAAATGGGTCATTTTCTTCGTGCTCTCGTTGATTTGGCTGTATCAGCTGGGGCTTGCTTTTTAGGGGCTTCAAAGGGTATTTCTCAAGGGGCGATTTTTGCGCCTTTGATATTATGTCACACAACATCTCTCTGGAAAACTTGGCTGCCTGTTAAAATGCAGATGACTGAAGGCTCCAAAGCTGCCAACAGAAGTTTTTAATCTTTCAGGCGTGATTCTACATGCCATTTCCTTTATTTACCTGAGAGTGCTGAGTTGTTGAACGTACATTAGTTTTCAAAAACTCTCTCCAATGTTTTAATCCTTTCATTACTATTTGATCTAGATTCATCTAAACCTGTTATACTTCCTTCCAAATGCTGAATTCCTCTCTAATTCCTATAATCTTTCTTTTCTCAGTTTATTCACTCACTGTTGAGTCTTTAAGGTAATTAGTGGCATCCAGTTTGGCATAAAGATGCACAGAGATCCATTTCCAGCTTGTGTTTGTCAGGTACGGTCTAAATTTGCTACTTGTGCTCAGCTGTCTCAAACCTGACCCGGGAGACAAGACGAGAAATAAAGAGTTCTGTATTTGTACTAAATAGGTGCTGTAAGTGCAGAGGCCAGTGGAATGGCAGACCCTTGCCCAAGGCTTTATAGTTTAGTCCTACAGCCATTTGGTGGTTGCGTGTTGGGGTAGGACACCACCCTATTGGGGTGGACCAATGATTTGCGAGCTGTAATCTGGCCTTATATTAAGTTGTGATGGACATGAATCAAGTGAGCTAGAGGTGAAAAGCTATTTGTTACTACTCAAACCTTTCTCTTTTGATGATTTTAATAGGCTTTGGAATTTCAAGCCATTTCCTCCCCTTCTTCCCCCCCTTTCCTCCTTAGCAGGCAACCATATCACTTTTCCTTCAAGTTTCACAGCAGCCAACCACAAAGGAATTATTTCATCTTTAGTGTGTGTGATGTGCACCGCACAGAGATTCCTCATGCCCTCATCTTTTAACCCTGCATGGTGCTTGTACCTTTGTGAAAGAAGCTTTTCTCAGTCCTTTCCTAGTAAAATACCACCAAGTTGTACAGTCTGGGATCTCTGCCTCTCATTTGTGATTTGATTCAGCAGCTGAACTTTAAGAAAACGAAGGCTGTAGTCGTTTATCACAAGATGGGAACAAGAGTGTTCCTTGATGAAAGTTGGGTGTGGGCTGATGTCACTTCTGTCAGTATTTATGACATGGTTACAGGAGGACGCCCACAAGAATTCCCTGTGTCAGGATGGGGTACAGAAAACGCATAGTACCTGCAGGTCAGGAGGGACCAAGCGTATCTGTGAAAGATAGTATCTGTAGTACTACATGAAGAGTAACATCTCAAGTAACAGTTTCATCAGATTACTGTTGCAGGGAAGCACAAAAAAATCCTCAAATTCTCAAGGCATCATCTGTTCAGAGGAAGGACTAGGAAAAGGCAGTTCTAAAATAACTGGTTATAGCTCAGAGTGGAACAGTGACTTCATGAGCTGTAGAGAATCCTGAGTCTGCGTTTAAAGTTTTAGAGTTCAGAGTTAGATGGTTGGATAGAGTCAAGGAGGCCCGTGGCTAGTGGTGTTCCCCAGGGATCAGTACTGGGTCGAGTTTTGTTCAGTATCTTCATCAGTGCACCTTCAGCACTACAAATGCTACTGTTCTGCCCATTACAAAAGGCCTATCTGGTTTTGCCTGGGTCTGTGCACAAAAGCTTTGAAACCCCACGCATCTGTTGGTGTCACCAAAAGTGTTTCTCCCCCACAGCAGTCTGTATGTCCCAATAGGTAGCGAGTGCCCTTCTCTGAGAACACGATATTCATCTGCGAGACATGCAGATCAGGAGTTTGCCAGCAGAACCCCCCTCACCCTGCCTGCTCTGACTGTGCTGACCCAACTATACAGCTGTGGTAGCCAGCACCTTTGCTCACAGTACAAATGCTCATAGTACATATTTACCTTTTCAGTTGTGCCCAGATGCACACGGAGAGCCAGCATCCCTTCCAAAGAATGGATACCCTCAAGTAACGTTTGTATCCAGGAGCACAGCTTGAAACACACAATGACAATGAAATACAAATGGACTAGATCTAAACAGCAGGCTGTTCTTGGGAAGTAGGTTAAGTTTAGAGCCTGCAGACCGTTTGCTTTGTGGGAGGGATAGGCAATGCATTTTCCGTTGAGACTGTGATTTTAACTGGAGGTTTGAATTGTGGCACTACAGAAATATTACTTTATCTCCTCAATTCAGGATTAATCAATTATTTGACTTCTTAAAAACCCCAGAAGCAAAACCAAATCCCTTTCTATATCTCCTCTGTAGTCAGTATTTTGCAGTTCTAATTCATTTGCATTTTCCTGTGCTTTAAAACTAATTTCCCCTGTGTTCTACTCTATTTTTGTCTGTTCAATATTAATCCAGCTATGATGATTGCAAAGGCTATTGGATCAGGTGTGAAAGTAAACAGCTTCATATTCTCTGCATTGTTTACAGAGCCAATTATCACTTATTGGAAAGTAACTTCAGTTCTGAGATGCTGATACTTCTCCCCACCCCCGTGTTGCTTTTACACAGTCAACTCCTTTGAAGTATTAGTTCCTGTTCTTCAGGATTAATTTCTGTCCTGTTCTTGTTTCAGAGACATCCTCTGTCACCTGCTTGCTCATACAACCTGCCAGAACTCTACCGCACTGAAGACTTTTTTCCTATGAACTATGTAGGTACGAAGTATCAAAAGAATTGATTTTTGACTACCAAAGGGGGTTTAGGACAGGCTTTTTTAGGAAGGGGTTTATTCTTCTGGTTCATTCTTTATGGTAATAGGAAGAAGCAGACCTTTGGCTAGCCCCTCTGAAAGAAGCTAAGCATGTCTGATCTTATTGTGGCTATAGAGAGGCTGGCACAGTTATTGGAAGATTTGATCCCAGCAGTTTGCAGTTGACAAGCTTTGTAAATCCATGAAGAAAATGTACGAACTCGCACTTTTACTGTCCCATTTTTGTACTTAAGAAGGCTGAAGAGTGCTCTAGTACAGCATGTGCAGGTCCTGCCAGCCTAACAAATGATCAGGTTTTACAAAAGAACATGAAGGGAAAGCCAGAATTTTATAATTCAATAAACCGCACATGGCTGAAGCTTCCAGCACTTTATTTCAAATGAGGAATAGAGTTTTCCAGGCTGTTGTGTAACATAATGTGAACAGTATAAATAAACTATCTGCAAAGCTATTCCGGACCTTTGAATGTGGAGTTTGTGATACAGATGTGATTTAGCCAGGATGAGGAGTAGCTCAGTTAAGCTCTGCACCTGGAGCATTTTTTTTTTAACTTCAAACTAGGTCTAGAGACAAAACCCACTCAGTTCTCTGCGTAAGAAACAAAGGAACATTAGGAAGACAAGGTTCAATACTCTGCACACGACTGGCTTTGCATACAGGATCATATGGAGAACCAGAAATAGATGCTCATTTTAAAAATTACCTGTGTGAAAACTCAAGATGGAGGATCCAATCCAAATTCTGTGAAAGGGGAGGAAAAAAAGCTCATGGTGAAAGTAAAGCTACATGGCTTTGAGTAACCATGGAGACCAATGCTTTTCTGATGCAGAAATAAATGAACTCACCCTTTTCATATTTATTAGTTGGACTGATGATGAAAGATAAAGTTGAATTAAAATAGAAAGCAGAAGACAGAGCTAGTCAATGGCTGCCCCTGCAATGCAGGTTATTGTAATGGATATTACAAATGAGCCGGTATTACCGAGAGACAAATGAGCTATGAAAGGAACAAAATACTCATAGCTGTACCAACCTGTTTATCCAAATATCAACGTCTTTATTAACAGACATGAAGAGACAGTACACACAACATTCTGCTGAAATCTTTTGGTTTTGATAAAAATTGTAATAAACTTGTTTAATTACTGCAGCAGTGAATGAGGTACCTGTCCTACAGAATGGTAAACCATCCACTGGAATTGCTGTAGTGGGTGTGTGAAAACTACTCATTTCCGAGTGGTAAGAATGGTAGGATTTTCCCATCAAAATACTGACTGAATGTTTAGGTTTGTCTTGATATACATGTCAGGGGTCAAATATTAATTGGCAAGAAATGTTACTGCTGTACAGAGGATGGCACCACCAAACGTCATTTGAACTTGCAGTGAGATTAGCAGCTGGTGAAAGAAAACTTCAATGCAGATATTTCTGCAACATCATGTGAAGGGTTTTGACTGCATAGAAATCCTAGTGTAGATAAAGAGTTGACAGTATCCAAAGGAAAATACTGTGGTCAAGTGTGACTTCAGTGCCTGGTGCACCAGATAGAGAACTGGGAGTTAAGCAAAACCTGCCTGCCTGACCCTGCTGGAAAACAACTGTTTAGTTTGGAGTGTTTAGCTTGCAGGAAAGCTGACTGAAACTGCTTCCCAGAGTGAGGGGGAGGAAGCAAAGGAGTCTGCTAAAGGAACAGGAAAAGTGCTGCTGAGCTGCTGCATCTGGGCGGCAGGTCAGTGCAAGAACAGTGCATCAAAATAGCTGCAATTACAAGCCCATATGAACACCCGTAGAAATGGTCACACTAAGCATAGCTGCCCTTAAGAGTCTCAGTCATTGCCACTTCTAGGTCTTTGTCCCAAGTCTCATCAGCACTGAAAGGTTTTGATGCACAAAGGTGTCCTGTATCTAGGCTAAGAACTTCCTCCTTCACTCTCAGTGGTTGCAACCTTTAGATTTCAGATAGCACTTTGCTTGGCTTCAGTTCAGGTAAACTGGCGGAAAAAATTATATAGAGGTGAATTTTACGTCAGTGGTCTTTGCGCTCTTTGTGCTGGCCAAACCCTGGACAGCTTTGTAATTTTAAGTCTCCCACGGAATAGAGCAGAATTAGAATACCACCCTGAGCTCGCTATGCTGCAAGCACAGCAACACATGCCTGGAGTTCTGCTGTAGAATTTGTGTAAAAGCTGGTACCACCCAGCTCCTCAAGCTGTGATGGTGTGTGTGTGCTATGTTAGCATGATACAAACTGGGTTTTATTGGGCCATTGGCCTCTTCTGCTTTCTGACTTCCTGAGAAACGTGTGGTTAGCCCCAAATCTGGAAAGGAATTCTTGCCTAGGCTGAACTCCAGAATTGAAGAGTTATTTGGCTGAACACCATAAAGTTTGTGCCACATAAAACAACCACCCCCAGCCCTCACTGATATTCCTGGGAAGAAACTACTTTGGTGCAAGACCTTTAATTCAATCACTCCATGAAATGGTATTTCCTAGTGTGGAATTTTGTGGTAAATGAAGCACTTCTACACAGTTCCCATTTTCTAGTCTTGCTCTTCACCATATGCAGTAAACAGCTCAGAAATTGGAAGTTTGACTTCAGAGTTCACTAGTGTTAAACAACTGTTTCCACATAGGATGCAGATTCCCTGGATGACACCAAATCTTATTCCATTGTAGAGGTAGTTGTATGGCTACTGAACTGTTTGGTTTTTAAGGGTTTTTTCCAACTGTATTTGTAACTTCCCTTACAGACTAGAGGAAAGAACACAAATTCTGAAGTGTCTTTGAAGTTTCCAGAGGCACCTCCTGTGGACTAGAGCAGCCTAGAGAGGGAGAAAGGAACATAACCAAGTTTCCTTAGCAAGGAATATTCTTCTCTAGAACTGTGAGTGCCGGTTTTTGTTGAGAAAAAGATTACCAGCCTGTTGACACTGGTAAGTGGTAGCTAAACTCTCAGCTCAATTTACTGAAAAGTTATTTTCAATGAAATAGTTCAGAACAAAATGAGTTGAGGTTAAAGTTTTCTTTTAAGGCAGAGAAATGTAAAAACGTTGCTGATGTAAATATCAGAAGTACTTTTCCTGTATTGATCTTAAAACAATACCACTGGAATGCATAACTGGGAGCCAGTCCATCTCCCGCCTCAGGTAAAAAGGCAGAATGAATGTACATCTCCCTTCTTGGAGCGGGGTAAAGAACAAGACAAACCTAAGCCATTTGCACCTAAAGGTAACCGTTCTCAGTCATCATTTCACTCATGTGTTTACTTCAACAAACCCCACAACTGCTCATTGCACAAGCTGGCTGCACAACTGCCAGCACACAAATGTGTTCCTGTCTTTGCCTTATAGAGGGGCTTGTTTGTTACGCTAGTAGAAGGAAGGTACCTGTCCAAGACCGCTAGAGATACTGGGATGGTGTCTCAAGATCTCTGTGAAACAGCTTTGCTGTTTAAAATATTGAACTATTTCCTCCTTTACATCAGTGGAAAATCCACAGGTCAATTGAGTTCTGTAAAGTATCCCAAAGTCAGGACTTGTTTTTATTAGGCACGCGCCTAAATCAGACTCATCACTAATTAACAACAGTTTTGTTCTCATCACAATTAGATTCCCTTCAGTAAATAATTCTCTTGCTGAGGCTGGCTGTGCAGCTGTGTACTGACTCTTACCAAACTGCTTGACTGGTTTGACTGATGAACCCAATCACAACATGTAACACACTGATTATTTTGTAGTACTCAAATTAAGTTTTCTTCAAAGCCCAAACAAGTCTTAGGTTACAGGGCTTGTGCATGTTGAAAGGGCATCTGCTCAAATAGCTTTGCTGTCTTCACCTTCAGCAGGTAGCTGAGAGGTAGACTTAGTTCTAGATAACTTGTTAGTATGTGAAAGCAATCTCCAATCATGTAAGTACAAAGGGATGAAAAATGCAAGCAACTCACAGACCTTGTTTTTCCAGGATGCAGAACAAGCAAATCACTACAAACCTGTTTAGAAACTCCTGTTGTAGAATGCTAAATAAAGACAAATTAAGTCAAAGTCAGTACTGTAGAATTTCCAATATCCTCGAAGACACCAGTCTATTCAGTAAGGATGGATTGTAGAGGTGCCCCCCTCGAGCTGTGGAGCACTTGGGAAAGCCAACAAAACAGGGAACAAAGGTAGTGAGGTGGCATTTACCAACCAGGGATGCAGCACTGGCATGTAATAAAGCAAATATTTACATTAAGCACAATAACAGCAATTTATTTAGATGCTTAAATGAAGAATACAAAGGGAAATAAAGATCACAAAATTATACATACTACAACAGTGTCATATATTAGATGGCATAAATGAATACAACACCTTGGTGGTGTTAACTAAAGAGAAAACTAAATATCTGAAACACAGCACTTCTGTTTCCGTGTGCTGCTTCAACACAATACACTTTTACACAGATCTAAAAGGTGTCAAAATTAGTAGCTGCAAACTCGTTTCTTGCATGTGATTTTTCTGTTTTTAGCTTAAAAGATTTCAGAAAATGGCTCTGAAATACATTTGTCATCAGTTGTAATGTCAAGGATATTCAGAACAAGAAAATTCTATAATACAATAGAGCCCAGCTATATTCTTTAATGTTGCTGGCCTCCAGTTTGAGATTGTACAAGGTTATGTGCAAAAACTAAGTCTGTCAAAATCCATACTATAGCAGTCTCAAGCTTTTGCTAGGTAAACTAGATACAGCATTTATTACACAGCAGGGCAACACTAAAAAAGAGAAACAAACCTATGATGGGTACACAAGAACAATTTCGTAAGCGTCACTTGAATAGGTCTAAAAGACTGTACAAATATACATTTCAACTATTCAGAATGATACATGAAAAAAAATTCAATTTCCCCATAGTCTACTATACACGTTGAACTGGTAGCTTTGTATGGTTGGCCCTACACTACCATGTGAAAAAGGGTAATGTTTAAAAAGACATACAACTGAACATGTACAACAGTGAAAGAAATGTTGGAAATGCAGGTAAAAGAAACTTCTGTTTTTCTGTGTGTGCATTTGGGAGCCACCAGCTTATCTGTTTTCAGATTAAGTTACTGTGCTCATCCCAGTGGGTATTTCCTCGAGCAAGATTAGCCAACAGCATCCTTAAACCACCACTCCAAGAACAGTGGCCACAACCATGCCATGACCTGGCCAGTTAGAACTGAAGCTTAGCAGTCAGACTGAAATGAAAGTGTTTCAACCATTATAGATTGAATTGTATCGCTGACACCCAATTGAGCAGCTTACGCCTGCTGGCTGCTCAGCTCCACCCCAGTTAAGCTGCCATGCATTGGTTCTGCTACTCCATCAGTCACATTATCAAACTGATCTCCATCCTCACTGTCAATTGTGCTGTTCTGCCATTCCATCTGCTGATTGGACAAGCTCTCCTCAATCTCTGATGCATTTTTCCATTGTGACTGGTCCTTAGACCAAAACTCTTCTACTTTTCCATAGGAACGATTCTTCCACTTTGACTGTTCTTCATCACTTTCAGATCCACCCCCTTTTGTCTCCACAGTCGGTTTACTGCTACCTGCATCTTCACTTTGGGAGGATTCATCTGTCCACACTTCTGGTTTTACTTCTGATGTATTGTCTTCAGAATCAGACACCTGCTGAGATTCAGGCCCACTTTCAGATTGTGAAGCTCCATCTTTCCACTCAACCACATCGTCTTGATCATCCTGCTCACCCTCACTATCGGAAACATCACCTACCAGTTTGTTTGATTCTTCAGCAGAAATAATCTCATCATATTTAGACCTTTCTTCTTGTTTTTGATCAGACTTCTCTGGAGACTGCGCTGTGTTTTCTTTGATGACTTCCTTGGATATGCTGTCCTCAGGGTTCTCTGCTGTGCTGTCAGTGGAGGTTTTCCCACCCGTGTCAGAAATGCACTGACCAAATAGACTGCTGCTTTCATTATATTCCTCTTCTACATTTTCATAGCTGTCTGAGGAACTTTCATTGTCCTTTTCTGAGTTTATTTTTTTATCAACAGTCTTACTGACATTGACTCTGGAATTCTTTTCATCGTGGTTTTCGAACAGCCATTCATCATCAAAATCCATCTCATGTTTAACCTTGTTTAACTCTTTCATGTTGAAACCGAGCAGCACACCAGGCTTGTATTTTTCACAATCTCTAACGCATTTCTTCCTTTTGTTACTAAAATGAGACGCAATGTCGGACTTCCAGAGCCACAAACTGGCAGCGAGCTTTTCGATCTCTCTCCTAGTGGGATATGGTTGCTTATTAAAATACTTTGTAAGAAATGTTTTCCTGGCTTCATAGGAATCATCTTCGTGACCCTTGGGGTCCAACGCTAGAACTACAGGTTCTTCAGGCTTCTCCTCAAAGACAGAGGGGGAGTCATCATCATCCATTTTCCTTTTCTTCATTAACGAAAACTCCATATGCTCGTAAGTACGTTTGATAGGTGCTAGTACTGGGGACTGACCGAGCCGAGATGAAGTACCTTTGTCCTGGCCATTCTGAGTCTTTCCAACCCCTCTGCAGTGAACAAGGTGCAGCGTGATGGTTGAGGCAGTCATGTTGCTGGTATATACACCAAGGCAATGGATGCATTTGTAGGTTAGCTTTTTCTCAACCGGATGAACTGTCTGAATTACTTGATGCCTCTCTCGTAGATGATGTGCCAGTGCATCTGAGATGGGGCCTTTTAAGATTGAGAAGCACAAAGGACAGAGAGTTTTCCCCACATCTTTTTTGTAGGGAACTGCTGCTTGCGGAGAGCTTTTTACAGGTGCATCTGACTTCTCCTGGATTTTCAGCTGCGGTTTTGCAGGAACTGGGGGAGTATTCTGAGCATGGTAAGCTACAGATTCAGCAGGAGCATCCCTCAGGTTGTAGGTCGTTACAAGAAGGTGTATATTTGTGTGACTACCCTGCTGCAATGTCAAGTCAAAGGTTAGAGTGGAATCAGTTTTAGGTCCCATTTCTTCATCAACATGAACCATTCGCATATGAGCAGCCATCTTTTCAACATCATTGAAGGTGGAGCGGCAGTATGGACAAGATAGACCGTGTATTAACATATGATTGAGCAGTGTATCAGTGGGTAAATAGCGATTACAGTATAGACATTTGCTAGTGAAATTGTGTATTTTCATTATGTAGTTAGCAACCGCAGGCACCTTTTCAGCCTTGTGCTCCTTTTCAAAGTGGACACTATACACATTTTCAGGAAACAGCTCATTACAGATTGTACAGATCTTCCACTTCTGCGTGGATGATGTATTGACAGTGGAAGGACCTGTAGCAGCTACAGGGGATTTTGAGCCAGACTGACCTAGTACTCTTGATGCTGCCTGCGACTGAGATAACGACGCCTGTTTCAACTGAGCCGATGAAAGAGAAGAATTAGCAGACTGAAGGGAGTATCTTCCTTGTGATCTCTGTTCTCCAAGAGTGTAAGGCCTTCCACTTCCTGAAAACTGCTTTATTGTTTGTGATTGAGACATAGAAACCGGTGCGTTACTTAAGTTCAGCCTTCCTCCTGGCTGACCAACGTAACTTGGTGGTACTGATTTGACTCCGTAATTGTTCTGTTGTAGGTGAACATTTGACATCATATTCACTCCTGCAGAATTTAATGTAGGCTTTGGTATGGTGAGTCTATTCATCATCTGCTGCGATGAAAGAGATCGAACGCTTCCAGGGGAAAGGGCACCCATTCTCGGAGGGAGTCCCATAGGCTTTTTATCCTGTGGTTTTGGAGCTATTAGCATCAAAGGTTTAGATCTTGGAACCACCACATTAGTGTGCCCTATCATTGCTGTGACCTGATACCCTATACGTTCGTGGTCCTCGATAACGTGCTGTACTAAAGCTTCGTAAGATTTCGGCATGAAAAGGCATCGTTTGCAATGAATACTACCCTCGTCTCGCGTACTGGAACCTAATGAAACTGCACCATTGAGTGACTTTTCACCACCCTTCGCTACGTAAGGAGCAGCAACATGCTGAAAATGTTCCCTGTAAATGTGCTTTCTAACTATTTCATACAGAGGATCTCGGTAAGTGCACTTCTTACAGTAATAAACAGCTTGTTCTACACTGTCAGCCTGCTTAGGTTTAAGGCTATCATGTTTGTTTTTATCTTTAAAAGTGCTGATGCCTCCACTCACTGTATTGGCATTTGGAGCATGAAAGATTTTAATGTGCGTTTCCAAAGTCTTTTTGTCCGCATTGAACGTGCAGTAGGGACAATTAAGGAGAATTCTATTTTCAAAGTCTTCACTATGAACATTCCGGAAGTGGCTTTTGTAGGCTGAAAAGAACTTCGAGGAAAACGGACATGCACTGCAGCAAAAGGGCTTTGTCCGATAGTCCTTGAAACAAAGAACAAAGCAGAAACTAAGTATGCAAATGCACAGTCTAGAAAAACCATAGCCATGCTATTCTTTAAACAACAGCTTTCTCAAGACCCATGGCAACAGTCTCAAGCTTTTTGCTTGATTTCTCCTCTTCACCTTAAGAAGTTTCTTATATGAACATACACATGATGTGGCCAGTGCCAATTCAGAGGTCCCTTGAGAGTTTAACTGTTAACATGCAAGGCTAAATCATAAACGTATTTCTCCACAAGTCACTCATTCAGCTGAGTTGTGTGAAATCATTCACTGTAGGCTCACTTCCCGATGGAAAAGGCAACTGTGGTTGTTGGTGTAGGATGAGACTGTATCCAGATCAGTTACTTCCTACCAAAATCTGTCAACCAGTTATAGAACATGAGACAGATATATAACTTCAGCTATTTCGGTACTTGCATGCATTACAACAAAAGATGCTCTTCAAAACGTTGCTGAACAAACGGATTTCAGCTGACCAAGTGAAAGAGAGGCTGTATCAGCCCTTAAATCCACCGAGGCTTTGCCTTCTGACCAAAGCACAAACCTGATTGTTCAAACTGATCTGGAATCAGAAAAACACCCCAAAAGGTAGCTGAAGATTCCACACTTGCAACTTCCCTGCAAGCTTTGTCTTTGTTCTGTTTCACATGTTGCCAATGCAGTTCTGGTCAACTGCTGTAACCAAAACTGAAGTTACATTGGTCACAGCCACAAACTATCTGACATTTCAGATGAGATAAGGCACAAACATGAGGAGTTACCAACATTCATCATGAGTGTCAAAACAGGTCTGGTGTGTCTCGCTACACACAGATAATCTGAAGCAGCTGGAGAGTTGTACTCTCCCTCTGCATGAGTGAGCAGGAATACATCCTCCTGTCCATCTTCTGAAGCCTCAGATGTCTGGTAGGCTGGAAGCAAGATGCCAACAAACCAAACTAAACAAAGGCTGTCTCCTATATTGTAATTTTTATTCATGAATTAACTAGAAAAAAAGGACATCAGTGTATTTTGCAGAACACTGTAACAAAGGGATGCTGAGATTAACACTACACTAGGAATCCATCCTAATACAGGTTCCTACTGCCTGTAAAAGTAGTACCTGTCTTTTCAGATACTCAGAGAGCTCTCCAAAGAAATGGAAGAGTTTCTCGTCTCCTCACTGTTCTCACGGGTATTGCTCTATATTGTACCAGCAGAGGCTTCTGTAGTAGACACAACTCACCTTAAATGTTTAATCATTTGAATACTATTGCCATGCTCTACTCTTAATGCAATTAGGATTTATTTTATTACTAGCTCATAAACATGGAAACAGAGTTCTAGTGCTGCAGAGAACTATTATATGCCTAAACCAAATCTCAGCCACAGCTCACGAGAAAACCTTCAGATGCGGCAGACAGCTCACAGAGCTGCAACATTGGAGAGAGCAGCAGTTAGATGTGCCCAGTTAAACTGATTCGGAAATGATGAAAACAGGCAATGAAACATTTAAGGGAAGGTAAAAAGCTCATCACAAGCTGGATACGATTGTTGATATTTTGACTGGAAGGATGATGAAACTGCGCTAAGCTTCTAAACATGTGGCTGTCAATGGGCAAGTCAAATCTCTTGGCCAATCAGTGCTCCAGTACTGGGGTATCAGTGCTACTCAGACCAAAGCTGTTAAAACTTTCAAGAAGGAAAAAAAAACCAGCAGCTTTTTTCTGTCCCTTAAACTGACAACAAATGGAGATCAAAGGGTGAAACTGCAGAGAAAGCTCTTGGCACATTTGTGAAATGCCCTATAGCATGAACCATCTTTGCAACTACATGTGTCAACATAAAACATTACCAACCTGATTTTTTGTAAGCGATGGGTCCCACAATCCTACATCTTCCCATGTAGTGTTTTTCAAATAAAAGTCATTAGGTTCAAACTGCTTAAAATCCTGGAGAAGGGGAAGATGGGAAGAGAGTACAGAGAATCAAAACCAAAGATTGATCACTCCCTTAAACAACTCTCATAACCATCTGTGCTGTGGTCCCATGTGCTGCTGGCAAACAGCGGACGTTATTAATTACAGCAGGTGTATTCAGGCTACACTTCTTTTGAGGAGCAGACTTGTGAGTAGTTGCAGTATCGTAAAACTATTTCCAATACTCATCTTCCTAATTACTCCAAGACTGTAATTACACACCTACCCCATTTACACAATCAGTCATGGAGACAAGTGTTCCTGGGCAAATGCTATAACATTTCAGATGATACAGATGCTTCCCTGTAACTCAGATTGGTGGTTTTGGTAGATTTGTTTGTTTGGGATTTGGTAGGGTTTTGTATTGGTTGGTGTTTTGGGTTTGTTTTGTTGGGTTTCTTTTGAGAGATACTGTGTTCTTTGATTGGTTTTTTGACTTTATTATTTTCACAAAGGAATTCAGCAAAGTTCTAAAAATTTGACTAGATTTTTGATGTACTAGACGCCAAAATCCTATTTAAAAAAAAAAATCTTAGAATGTACTTTGCCATTTCATCTTTGGCTGTCAGCAGGACACACAGTTACATTGCTATTTCCACTGAAATGAAAGTTATGGAAAGTAATGTCCCAGTTGAGAATTTTACCCTGAAGAATTACCCCACACATTTTGCAAGGAGGAAGAACAAGCATTTCTCTTACATGTCTCACTTAGGTGCTCTCTATACAGGCATGAACAAAGCAGCCAAAGCAAACAGGCCACAATTAGCCAAGTACTCTGAAGAGTCAAACTGCGTGAACTGACAGTACAGACGTTAGTGCTCAGCAGAGAAAGCTGCAATTTTGAGACAACAGCTATGAAGTTTGTCCAGAAGAGTAGTAACTGAAAGACTCTTCCCTTCTAGGAACTAACACAGGTACAGAAGTGATTCATTAACTTGATGACCTACTGTTAAGCACCAGCAAATAATTCACAGAAATCTCTTCTGTCGCCCAAGAATATCATATACCCCAGAGTTCTTGCTTTGCTCCTCAATGTTCAGTATATGTCAAGTCATTCACATACAGCCTGAAGTGGATCTCATCCCACTACCTTTCTAACAAGTGTTTACAGGTACATTTTATCTCAAGTTATTAATTAGGTCCTACTTTGTGTAGACCTTAAAAAGGAATACAGCTTTGTAAAACAAAATAGCAATGCCCAAACAAGGCTCAGATGGAATCTCAGGATCATTCTCAGAAGTTGGTTGAGAACAGGGACGCGTGGTGTGGGAACAGGATACAACACATTCCTTCAACATTCATAGCACGAACTGAACAGTTGTGACACTGGTCAAAAAAAGTATCATATGCTAAAGACCTCTCAGTGCCACTAACTTTGGAGCAACTGAACTCTTAACTACCACGCTTGGGAGGTATCATACTTACTTCTATATGTTCTTTACAGTATTCCAAACCAATGTCACTAAGAATTTTTTTCACAGTTTTCCGGGCCTTTCTTAAACTGCCAAGGTTGTTGACAGGAAGTTGGAACATAGTTTCTATTAAAAAAGAAAGTAAGAGAAAAGGTTTAGGTCAAATGTGGTTTGTGAGATACACTTCTAGTTACTAGTAACTTTCTCTCTCATTGTACCCTGACAGCTCAGTATCAGAGCTGCATCGTTAATTGAAAAACAACCACATTGTCTTTCTGATTTGTTCTTAAGAGGCTGGCCACAAAGCTAGACACCAACTTATGAGAGCACTGAAAAACCCAATGAACTGGTGGAACAACTACTGCAGCTGCATCTGGAAATAACTTTTACTGAAAGTGCCTATATTCACATGAAAGGCTGCTCTTGTGCTAAAATACTTAAAACTTCATTTATCTTTCGTGCACATGTATCCTAACTGATCTGAAAAGTGTCGAAGTCCAAAAGTTGTGTCAGTGTTGGAACAGATTTAACAGGATCTCCTCAGTGAGGAAAATGTAGGTGGGCTAAGAAAATACTGTCTTCTCCATTTACTCTGTAGCTTTACATGGCTGACAAGCTGTGTAGAACATACTTTCTGCTTTTATTAAGGTTGTACCTAAAAGCTTGGTTAGAGCTCTTCAGAGGTAGAGCTCACCAGAAAAGTGTAGAACAGGTGGCTTAATGCTTCTAGGTGTAGCCAGGTTATCTTCACCACACAAGACAACCCTCCATTTCAGTTGTCCTCACAGAGCAAACTAATTCCAGTTAAACTGGCTGTTAAAGACTGGGGCTATCCAGCTAAAAGAAAACCTAAAAGTTTACAATGTGTGGGGTCCCAGATTCAACCTTTACCCTGCTAATAACTAGTTTCATTCTATGTACAGAGGAGTTCTCAGTCTGCCTGTTCTCGTTACAGAAAGCCCTTGCTCAGTGACAGAACCATCAGCACATCATCTGCACCTGAAGAAGGTGCAAAACCACAGAGTCCCTGACAACTTCCAAAATAACTGTACACACACTGTCAGTGTGAAGAGTAGAGGCAACAACTAGTAGGTAGGCTTTTCTCACAGAAAACAGAAGCAGCTTCTTCAATAGCAAGGATGTGTCAGAGTTATCTTGTTACTGGCTTTAATGGGCCAATGCCTGCTGCATAAAGATAAAAGCTGCATTTCTGATCAGTAGTGATTCTGTAAGCCAATGCAGAAAAACTGCTGCGTCTGAACAATAAAAAGGTTTGATTTGTATCAACAATTAGGCCATTCTAAGGCCAAAGACTACTTACACTAACTAAAAATGGACTGGTTTGGCAGCCATTAAATATTTAAGTTAGACAAAAATTCTCCCATTTTATCAGGAGATCAAGAGCAATGGCTAAGCTACAAAGAGCTTACTAAGGCATTTACTCCAGGTACAAAGGATACAGGTTGTGACTACAACTGTCTCTGACCAGAACCAATCCTTCAGTATGCACTACCATACACCTTACAGTATTCCTTGCCCATTCTATGATTCCCAGCAACACTATTCAGTTTCAGTAATAAATAAGAGTGAGAGGTTTTGCATGGAGCAGTGCTAATACAGACCACTTCACAGGTTTACAACCTACAAGTAGTGCTGTGAACACATGTTGCTAGGCTCTAGGCTCTTCAATGAATTCAGAATAGCTACTGGGTAAGAGCAAAAAGCTGTCATGACATTTACGATTCAGATCACAACTGTAAGCTAGAAACTACGTGTAAACAAGCCTCAGTTTCTACTAGCCTGAAAGCTACAGGAAATTTTTCAGAAGTACCAAAGCAACTCTGATCATTAAGAATTTTTGTACGTGTATCACAATGGCCACTGGCAGAATTCACTAGAAGCAAAATACAGTGTCATGTTTATGTCCCCATATGAAAACCAGGAAACCAGAGAGAAAGAAAAACTTAGACCTCATCTATAAATCTCAGGAATTCCAAATTACTCAGTTATCTGCAATAATGCAGTTACTTGGTCACATCATGCAATGTGACTAACGACAGTAACTTTCAGACAACATGGGCCAGTAGTAGTCCCTCAGCACTCTGCACACTTGCTGAAGGAATTTAGTGTCATCAAAACCAACCTGATGTCCCAATATACAGAACTGAACATGTAAATATATTTATTCAAGTGACTGCAGAGGTGTTTTAGCTAACTCTAGTCTCACTGAGAAGGAGCAGAATTGTTAAAGATTCAGAATTAAGTTTTATATTTGGTACCTTTCATTTTAGGGAAACTCAACCTCAATTCAGCAATATTAATCATATTTCTGGTGAAGTACCACATAGGTAGTCAATAAGCTCATAATGAGAAGCTTAATCAAGCAATGGAGAGCACTTCTACAGGCATTCTTCACCATGTCAGAGAAGGCTAAGATCAAATAATAATGGAGCAAACTAATCTCTCTTCCCAGTTATTCCCTCCAAAGCGTTTGTATGGCAACTGGTCTTTTTTTTAAATGCTGTATCCACCCTCATCTGTACTATTATATAATCAAATATTTCATCTGCAATTATAAATAATATCCAGGCCCCAGGACATTCTCTCTCTATGCAAGAGTGAGTGTGATTGTTCATACAGTTCAGAGTCTGTCTCTGAACACTAAATTACAATAGACTAACCCAAGTTTGCTTACAAAGCACGGCATCATCTTATTTTTTTAAACTCAAGAACATCAGTTTATTAAAAGTTCTTGCTGCTGCAGTTCACAGAGCCAGAATGAAAAATATTAATGCAGCCAAAGAATTAATCATGGCTCCACAAGTCCCTTTTCTCTGCAGGCAACTGAGTAAGCGCTGCTCTCACTTCACTGTCTGTGGCAATGGTTCAATAAGGCTTTCAGCAGCTCCTTCACAGCTACCTGTGTGCTCAATTTTTTAATCAAAAATTATATGAAGCAGCACAGTCAAGTACATTCAGGATCTGAATTAATAATTTCAAGTGAACTTCAAATGCAAGGAGATAACATTCTAGTAATTTTAATCCAGAATAACCCAATTATTAATATCAGCTGTGGAAGCATCGGGCCATGGAAACATTCTGTTTCAGAGGTTCTAGCAAGCTGTGTTGTTGTCTTCAAACCCAAGTCCCCACTTAATGTACTCATTTTCCTAGTAAAGAAACCTTTTGTTTCTCCTGACAAAGTGAGTCAATACCAGTTGTCTTGACTTGAAAGTCAGATACAAGTCTCAAAATAATGCTTGTTATTAAACAGCTTATTTTAGTACAAAATGCTACTAACGACTTCTTCATCACAAGAGTCAAACGCTTTCTTTCAATTACTGTGTCTAACATACCTAGACATGCGAAGATATATGTCAGCTCAAGGGGTAACGAAAGCAAATTACTTAGGACTGCTCTGTCTTCTCACCTCTGCCCTTTTGCCTGCTTCACAGTGAAGTCTTAAAGACAAGAAATTACCAAGACCTTCCTATCCTAACAGAGGATATAATTAGATCTTCACATCTGGAAACCTGACTTTGAGAATTCTGCTGGACAGCTGAATCCAAATCACCTAATCTTAACAAAAAACGTCCCTAAGCAAATACAGTTCACTCTGTTCAGAAAGTTTCTTGACCATTTAATCACAATTAGTGGAGAGATAGATATTATCTAGTATTACTATGGTCTGTGATTACAAAAAGAGCTTTTAGCATCTCCATTTCTATTCAGACCAAGTAACTCAAATTATAATCACAGTACACACTGCTGGCATATCCCTGAATGTGGACACTAAACCAGCTGGGACTGTGCAGCAGCTCAAATCATCATTTAGACATTAATGCTGCTCTTGAAATGAGGATCCCTTAACTGACCAGAAGCTGCTTTTAACAGAGGACACCTGGAAGATCTCTTCTTCACTGCCAGGGCTGCTGCTTACTGCTCTGAAGCTCAGAGCCAAACAATTATTTTAACAGAAAGCCAGACTAAGGAACATAGCATCCAGAACTGACAAACCCGCTAGAGCTTTCATCGAGCACTGCTGCTACCACTATTGTCCTGTATCTCCCACAAAGATACCCATAACAAAGAGTCAGAGACCCTTCTGTAAAATAGCTTAATGCTGTTTTTCTGTTGAAATGCCAAAAGTGTACAGTCTTAAATACACTGAACACAAATAAAAGGCACAAGCTTTTTCACCAGGCACAAGGAGCTCATGCTTTACGTATCTATCAGTTACCAATTTCTGATGGTTAAAGAATTACCTAGTATTACCTCAGTGCAGAACTTCTCCAAGATCTCAAAGCATCTTTTGAAGGCAGCTCAACAGCATGTATTTTTTTTTTAAATAAAGGAGTAATTAACTGATGCTGAGATGATTCCACTCCAGCCCAGGATTCTAGTTAGCATGTTCTCAGGTAGTCTGTTTTATGGTAGCCAAAGCATAACTAATTTTTATTATTTCCCTGTATGGTTCTGCTCTATGCTGTTCATTCCTGCACGAGTGCTGGCTATTTAAATGCATTCTACAACTTCTCTTTTAAGGGAATGTGCATCTGTACACACTGTCTCAGAAAAGTAAGACAAGAAGATTGAGTATATGTTCAACAAAATAATTCTACAGGATAACTGGAGCACTTTTTATCATCATTAATAGGAGTAATCACTCTCTAAGTCAGTTATTTTCAGATTCGTGATTCAGCAAACACATTAAGAATTAAGTTTGTGTCTGCTCTTCTGTTTCCTACTTTTAGACTTGGGTCCCACCTATGAATACAATGGAAAGCCATTGTTCAGAAGTCGAATTACACATCAACACTGAAGTGCTCAGTGGAGAGAGTAAATCATAATTTAAACACAAGACCAACAGTGGCCTTGCCAGAAACATCCAGGTAGTGTCTTGAGATGCCTAAGAAAATGAACTACTAACCTATTAATAAGACATGCTGAAAAATTTAGACTGATTCAGTAAGGAGATCTCACTCTAATGTACTTGAACACAAAATGTCTGACAGTAGCAGTCACAAAATAAGGGTGGATTAAGCAGACTAACTGTGTAGGAGGTATGTGGAACCTCCTGTATTTATGCAGCCCCCAGTATAAAGACCTAGTCCACAGCCAGCTACAGATGCTTGGAGTAATTCAGTAGCAAATGGAAATAGAAAAGACAAGCTATAAGTGAGCAACACGTCATTTCTAGATTCAAAACACTCTCCAACTTTCATTTCAGTCACATTCTAGAGATGCAAAGACCTATTTAGACAAACTTCATGCAGTACTTTCACCAAGGGTAAAAGCTGCTACACAGAGCATGAACATAGAGCTAAGACAAACTCCTAACTGCGCACACGTTAACACAAAAGCCTGAATTAAGCCTCTCAGATCGTCATCCCACAATCTGAAGGGGAGGAATATTTTGTGAAAAAGGAGTATTTGCAAGGAACAACAATTAAGAGACTTAACACAACTCAGTACCACTTTGTAGACACCTTGTACACAGCACTGTGCTTGGGGCACAGTCTTCTTTGGCTTTTAGCAGACTGTAAGCAATTTTAATCTCAAGTGTAGTTATGGTACCCTCAAAATTAGGGCATAAAATGACTACAAACACTTCCTAATTTTGAGAACTATACAGGAACCAGCAGTTTATTTCACTCAATAGAATCACATACTGAAATGAGAGTGGGCCAGGACATAAATGGGCTGATTGATTTCAATTAATAATTATGTCCAAGTTTTAGGAAGCACTGAAACAACAACTATATTGTGTCTTATTTCTTTAAAATCAGAGTAATCTTCAATGTTTTCAAAGAACTCTGTTTCACTGCTGAAGGTACCTCACTTCAAGGTTGGTATGCTTTCACAGCAAAAGGATCTCTGTTTTCTAATCTTGTCAGCCATATCTGATAAAAGAAAATATGAGTAGGGAGGAAAAAACCACAGTGTAGCATCTTGAAATGCTCTCAGGAGCTCTTGCATGAACAATATTCAGGAAAAAGAAAATGTATTTTCAGTTAGTTTTAGTAACCTAATAGTGCAAATATCCCAAGACATTTGAAATGAAGACGTCTAGTTTTTATGGAATAACAAAAATCAAAACCAAAAGTCTATCCCAAAAATTAATGACTGCAGTCATAGGGAATTTTCAACAAACTCCAAATTCTTCAACATATCACTTCTTAAAAAAACCAAACCAAAACCACCAAATTTCAGCACTTAGACAGACTTGCAGTGACTTTGAACTCCAAATTACCTCTTCACAGCTTGCTACTCTTCAAATTCCAGATGGACTTTAAATTCCAGATGGAAACAATTGCAGTCACTATTCTAAAAACGTCCAGAATGTGAAGTCTGACACATCCTCCTGTTACATTACTCTAAGTGATTTTAACCCACTTTTATAATTTAATAAAAATAAACCATCCTCACTGTAGCAGCTTCAAGCACTTCAAGTTAACATGGCCATGCAGTTCAGCCCTGTAACACACCAGTTATTAAGGGACTGGAACCATCTAGAAAACGGAGTCAAAAGAGGAGTTAAAAAGAGACTACTGTGCCATTATTTGGAAAATTAATTAATGTAAGAACACAACACTGCACGCTTGCTTTAGAGTTCTGTAGTGCAGCAGTTAACATTTTCTTATGGTATTTTTTTCTGTGCACACAGCCCTCTCTTAAGAGGACAAATACTGATCTCATACACAATACACCGATATTCACAACTTGAGAACTGTGACCTTACAGGAAGGAATGAACTCAGAACAGAGAGGGTAAACAACACGAGGGAAAACCGGCAAAAAGTTTCATCAGTTGAATTAACAGAGGTGATAAAAAGAGACAAAGTTTCCTTCCGCTTGTCTTTAAACTTCAAAAGCTGATTTTATTTTGGGTAACTAAAGTCTTACTTTTCAAGGTGGTCTTTTGTATTTTGGACCTTATCAGAAGACCTGCCTTGCAGCCCGCAACCTTCAGTCCCATTGGGTAACACATGCTGGACTGTTTCAGATCTGACAACGTTATCTAGATCCATGAAATAGAGGATCTTCTAGTATTACAGCTGCAAAGCACACACAAAGTAACAATCCGATTCGGAGAAAGACATAGCAGTTTGAGAACAAGACAGCATTTTGCCTTCAACTCCAATCTTCAGCATATATTCCATATTTGCCTCATCCTGTTATTTTCATTTTTGGACAACGTTATTTGAAGTGTTTGCTACGCTTGTTTCACATTCAAACTCTGCTACAGTTCTATCAAGCAGCACATATAATGTGTCTCTAACGCCACAGTCTTGTTAGTGAAATCATAGTTCTCATCCAGAAATAGTTTGAAAGACCTAAAGAAATAATCTGGAGGAAAATCTTGCTGTGTAAAACAACCAAGACACTACCAGCCTGGGCTTTCTACAAAAGTTTTTTCTTCTCTTCATGCTTAACAGAAAATTACTGAGAGTTTGTACAGTAGGCAAGTCTTCCATGACCAGCAAGCTCAGAACTGTAGGACGCCCTAAACAAGGTTTGTAAACAGCATCACTGTTAAATTGTATGTAAAAGACAGTTACCCTCAAAGCAACATAGAATCCCTATAAGCAAAAACCCCCTCATCTCTAGTGCTTTTTGTTCTAATTCAGGCATCTCAAGCCTGCAGGAGTAGGCTGGGCATCCTAATGCTCTTTACAATGGCCACTGATTGTTATGATGTACCTGTCCACTGACAGAACTGAGCCAGTGAAATATATGATTCTTTTCTAAATTCTTTTTTAAAAATTATTCCTGAAAGCAATTTTTCTGGCATGCATTTATCAATTTCTTAACACAATTTATTTTACTAGCTGATGATCCCAGGCCTGCAATGAAAACCACGAGATCGTAGAGGTGGAAAGCTGGCAACTCATTTTAAGAGCAGTTTCCCCTCACAATGCCATGTATGAAGCTACTCAAAATTTTAAGTTTCTTTTTAAAGTCAGCTGCACAAAAAAGAAGATCTTTAAGCATATTCGGTACGTTGACCAATTTGGCTTTGCTGAGTAATAAGCCACATTCAGCATGCAGCCATGCAGGAGTCAGTCTTCCTAATTACACAACTCTGTGTTACTGCAGCCATGTCTTTCCAGGTTGCCTCATCATAACAGGTCAGGAAAAATAGGGCTACCGAAACACTTTCATGGAGGTTAATGAAACCCCAAAGTGCAGATCTTTAATCCTAAACTAGCCACATATAAATACACAAGTCCATAAGGTGCAGACAACTGAATCAGTTTCACAGACAGCAAGTTCTTTACTACTAGTTCTTTTCAACTGTTTAGAAGAGGCACTATTTCACCAGAGTGACAGTCCCTTTACCCAGTGTTCACTGTCCACACCCTGCAGGCAAAGCTCAGTCTTCCAAGAAGGGCTGCAACATCCCCAGCTGCAGATAGAAGCAAATTAGCCTTAGGTGTGCAAAGGCAACACTCCTTTTACTCCAAGGACTCAAACATCAAAACCACAATAGGGCTGCCAAAGGACTAGAGTCACATCCATTGCCAGTTTGTAAGCCTACAGCTCATGTTTTAGTGCTACTGAGAAAACAACCACAAGTGTTTTAACTCCAGACACAAAAATACTATGTAAAATTTAACAAATACACAACATGAGATAGAGTTTTCCTAGTGCAATGTAAATACCTACTGTCAGTTTTCCAGATTTGATGCCAAGGTGTTGGCTGATTTATTGAATCAAATGTGATGCAAATTGAATCAATGCCAATACCTTGTATCTAATGACACAGAGATATACTTCTATTGTGCTGGCTGATTCTTGAAAGCATTCACTGACATTTACACTTCCATGCAACTTTTCTTGAATAACTTATCTCCAAATAAAACTGTGGATGCAATTAAACTACTTTTTGGGCGAAAAAGGAAATAAAATACCAGTTCTGCCTTCTGAGCACATTTGCCTGAGCACATACTCCTATCAAGAAGACTGAGAAAACCTGAGGTTTTGGTGATCTGAAATACAGTATTATCAACTGTACTGGTGAAGAATGTATTAGGTGTGAGCGTGTAAACCCAGCCTTTTCTATCCTACCCTGACGTTGCATTTGTATACATGTATGCTCAGATCAATCATCTTATTAATTAGCTGTTAAGAACTACAGAAGATAACATTCTTGTTAATTCTGCACATGCTTATAAAATGGAACTGTTTTACTCTCTTAACCCCTCTCCCCCTCATCATCCCTCTGCTGCTTCAAAAATTGCATCCTTTCGTCGCTCTTTCCCCCTCTCCTCCTCATCCTTTCTTTGCTGGTTCTTGGCCTTCTTGGTCCTTACCTCGCTCATTTTCCCTCTTCTCCTCTTCCCTCTGCCAATTCATAGCGTCCACATTCTTTCGTCGTTCTCTGTCATCCTGTCTCCATCGCTTCTTGATATCTTTGTCCTTAATTTGCTCATTTTCTCTCCTCTTCTCATCATCCCTGTGCCATTTTATTGTTTCTGCATTTTTCTGTGGCTCCACGCTTCTTTTGAGATAGTCTTGTCGCCTCCTCCTCTTTTTTAACATATCCCTTTCCCTGGCACGAGCCTGCTTTTCTTTCTGGGAAAGAAAAGCTTTACGGGGCATCATGAGCTGCTGTTGTACCTGTAATAATATTGTATCCATGGAATAATGTACTATACATGCACTCAGTCAGGCACCAACAGCTCTCATTTGGAGCTGAATACTTCAAACATTAAGGCAAAACAATTTACTGGTTCTTCTCTTTTGTTTGTAACCCTCTGTGAGCACATCAGATAAAACCAGCCCAGATGATATGATCAGCTCAGGGCATAACACCTAACTGGCACCTCTGCAGCTGACGCACAACCAACATTGAAACGTCACCCCTTAAAATCCTGGGCCTAGACAGTACGATTTCTTTCCCCTTACAACTCCTCCCACAGGTTTTAGCAGCCACTTGGCATTGCTGCATCCAACTGAAAGAACAGGCTGATGGGAGAGAGTTGTGAAGGAAATATGTCAATGAATTTTAGTTTCTTTTCTTACTGGAGATCTCCTGTTAATGAAACTTAAAGGTGTTTATTGAGACCTCCTCCTCTACCAAATTAGGTTGAAAATAGCCAGCTTGTTCTAAGCTGGGAGGAAAGTTGTGTTTCCTCGGAAACCGGCCAAAACATTTAACTGCAGTTAATGACATGAGTCCTGACTCATCTAACTCAAACTTCCTCCAAGTATGTTATGTCTTGCTATTCACACGAACAAAGGAAAAAGGAATATGACTATTTACTTGGAGTTTCTGCTGACAGCATTCCTGGTGAGACCTTTGGTTCTGTTGGTTTGGGTTTTTGTTTTAAAGAGGTACAAATCAAGACTACCTTCTAAAAATTGCTTTACTTTTGGTCTGTTCTCTAGTTATCCAGCACATTCACATCTTTAAGTTTACTGCTAGTAATGTCTGCAATTCTGAAATAACGGAAAACGGAACAGACCACGCAAAGAATTTATCCTAATAACTTTAAACACTCTCCTGTACACACTGAGCAACCTTTCAGAAACGTCAAACTGCAGTTGTGGCCCAGGTTTCCATTCCTGTGCATTTGGGTTTTTAATTTTTGTGTAGAAGAGAGATTTGCAGAGGTCTAATCAAAATGAAACTGCAGAAAGGACAAAATTACTGCATTAGAATACTTAAGCAAAGCCTAAAACAAAACAAAACAAATGTACTTTTAAAATTTAGCTACCTTATGGAAAGCACTTGCTCCCAGCATGCAATACTCCATCTTTTTTCCTACAGAAAAAGCAATGTTTCAAACCCTTATTCTAAAAGCTGTTCCTTTCCCCTATTTAATACATCGCCCCAAACACTTAAACCCACTAGTATACTCCATTGTCTTTGCTAGGTTTGTATCATGATCCCATGATTTTCATTCCAATAAACCAACCTCAAATTTCTTAATATCTGTAATAATACTAAAAGGGAAGGGCTACCACAGAGCGAAACAGCGTAATAAAAAAAAAAAGCATGCAGTTTGGTAACAAGTTAGTGCATAGAATTCACACTATGCTAAAAATTACATTTAAAAGTGTAGGATAGGTCTCTGCTGAACAGCCTATTTATTACTTAAGCATTTCTCAATAACAGTTACCACTATAAAATCAGAAAGCAATGAGAATCCACCAGGATCAACATCATCAGTACAACCCAGACACTGCACACCTTTCAACAGTTCTTTGTTGGTTGTGTGCCAATACAACATTGCTGTTGTTTACTAAAGCAAACTTAACTTAGGCAATTCTTAAACATACATTATCTTTATAATTTCTTTATAATCAGTAACCTGATTTTTTTCCAATATCAAGAGCATGAATAAAGTTTAAAATACAATAGTACTTCATGCAAATATTGCCCCCACCCCCACCCAAGACAAGTACCAACACTCAGTATATGTCATTTAAAACAATACTCTTTTGGGACTGTTATATTTTCTTTCATTTGTTTTTGTTTGGTTGTTTGGAATTTTTTACCCCCTTTGGCTTTATCTTTTCATTGTTGTTGACAACAATAGTCCTCCCACCTCTCACCCTTTATACGTATTGCAGCCCACTCTGACAGACCAGTTCATAGACAAATGATAGAAAATATCTTAATAAAAACAACTGCATCTGACTTTCCAAAATGAAACATTGCAATTGAGATTCAAATAGTCTGTTAGATTCCAAGAAACAGCTTAAAGGAACATCCAACTTAAGTTACATCTTTGACCTTCCCTAGCACAATTCAGAGGTCTCTCATCAATTTGTTTGAGCATGAGAGTGCTTTAAGCAGTCTGGTTATTTCTGTTACAGTCAAAATCATCTTTCATTTCTGCTTCTGTTGGTTTTAATAAACCAAAGAGAGAAAAATTTTAAACCAGAAATCAAAATAATATGCAGTGAAGTTGTCAGGCTGACTGAGCTCAAACCTTTGCACAACCTCAGTTTTTCTAGAGTTGAAGCTGGTGTTCCTTTAAGTTCAGAATGTTTAAACAGCAAAAGTAAAAAGACATAACTACCCTTTCAAATATTTTTTGCCCATAACTTTGTCAAAAGAAAATCTTAACTCTTCCCCATCTATTCAGTACATATTATGAGGCATTTACCTCCAAAATTAAAGGTGCTTGGGCGTCTCAGACTCATTGGACAAGTTTCATGCAAAAGCCTCCAAAAATAATTCTCCTTCCAGAACGCCCACCTCAGCGATTATATTACACCTACTGTGTGTGGCCAATGCCCGGACATAGAAGAAGGATCATATCCTGCTGTACAAAACAAAGTGTTAAAGACAAGAGATAAGAAATGTAATAAGGGCAATCTTAAATTTATAACGTGCATTTAATTGTGAAGGACTCCAAAGCTTATCATACACCACATTTATGGTACCTTATGATCATGGAGGTACTGCAGAGCACACTCCAGCAAGTTAGCAGTGCTGCAGGAAGTTTTAACAGGTCTGTAGCTTAAACAACAGATTCCACTTGTTGATGCTACCTGAGGAGTATTTTCATACTCTGATTTTAATTATGTTATCCAATTCAGAAATCCAGGACACACAGATGAATGCTCCTACTCAACATTCATACAAGGTTTGACTGAAGTATTCAGAACCTCAGTTCACACCTCATCTGCACTGCCAGCACTTGCAGCAGAGCTGCAACCTGTGCAGATGAGGTACTTTGTAAAACATCAACAGCACTTCCTTGTATATACAGGTAATTTTGCTTAGAAGTTTCCCACCTTAAATGACAAGGCTGTGGGAGATCAAACAGGTGACATGGCTGCCAGCCACAACCCTAGGGACATACATTCATTTCAGAAGTACTCAGATTAAAACTCTCAGCTACAATGCTGTGAAGTAAAGCTTTGGGTAATGGCATGTAATGTAGGAAGATGTAGCATTGGTGCCATTACATCTGGAACAACCAAATCTGAAGTTTATAAAAGTGCTCATTTGTTGAATAATAATTGTTTTCCAAGTAATAAAGGTTTTTGCTGTTTAAAATTGTTACATTTTAATGTCTGTTGATTATTCATCCACAGCTTTAAGTACAGACTGTTTTTCTTCAGCATGTATTGTTTTAACAGAAGACACTAAAATATTCTAAGAAATTTAAAAAGACTGAATTCTTAAAATACTTCACATCAAGGCAAAACCAAACATTGCATCGACTTGAACAAGACTGTTAGCCATATCGTCAAGTATGTAAGGATGGAGTATTTTCTTTCATACTGGTGTATTTTCTAACTAGAAAATAGAATTTGTGCCTGTTTCTCTCAAAGTTCAAATTATGTCTCTCCCATTACATCATCACTGCAGAAACCACACGTTTGGCTGAGGACTGACCAGCTTTGCAATTAGATCAGTGATAGCCTATTGGCCCGATGATCTTAAAGCTGAGCACAGGGAAGATTCTGTTCCATACTGGGCCTCTCAAAGACTGAGCATAATTTCCCTGTGTTGTACTGCTGACAAAGAATCAACAAGATTCTGGCATTTTTCTGAATTTATATAATCCAAGTCTTTTATCTCATTTCACTGGTATTTTAAGTTGACCAAGTTCTTGGCTTACATGTAACAGGGCAACACAGGAGCATATAAAGGAGCTGACAGCAGCGAGATGTTCCTGGATCAAATGAAAGAAGACTGATAGTTCCTGATACTGTGCTTGCTGCTGTCCCTGCATCAAGGTAGAGGCTGGGACTCTGGGACCTTGCAATTCCAGGACAGCAGAACAAGAGCAAAAGTGAGGAAGCAGAAATGTATCTCAGGGAAGAGAGGTCAAATAAAACACACGAAGAGCAGAAACATCAGGGAGAACAGAATAGTCAGAATTGAGAACTACTGAAAACTCCTTGAGAAGGTAAGAGTTGCAATGCAGTATCTCTCCTCCCTGCACTGAGTGAATAGACAGTCTATTCTATCCATGGCTTACATTAATCATTTAACTTTCTTCTGTTGGACTCCTTCCTTTCCTCCTTATTTAAGCATTTCTAGCCTAGTTTTCATAGTACCCACACCTCCTGTGAAGATAGTGAGATTTGTAGTTTAACAGCACATCTGAAAAGCCAGACAATGAAGAGCATGCTTCTCACTATAATCCTGGAACAGAGACTGTTCTCTAAGAGCAGGAGGTCTGAGCGCACCTCCTCAGCCCTGTCAGCTCAGCCATCTGCAACACCAAGCTTCTGCCCATGTAACCTGATGGTCTTCAGCTAACTTCTAACAAACCCTTTTCAACTCCAATTAGATTCTGGGTGTACAGGTGCCGTGTTAGACTGCACCCTTAAGTTCAGCCGTAAGTTCAACTGTTCGTGAGCACAATCCCACAATCCCTTTAACTTGCTTCTGTATCCAAGGTCTTTTTCTTGTAACTACTGTCTATATATAAACAAGGACTAGGCACAGAAAGAAATCCAGTGAACACAAAATCCAAATCCGACAAACCTGACCTGTTGTTTTATAACTAAGATTATAAGAACTAGAGGAAATCCACACATGTATTTTTGCTGTCTGGTCAAAGCACTGTAAAACTTTTGCAGCACTCTGCATATGAACCCACTCCCCTGCCTACTCAAATAATAAATTTTTTAGAAGTCCCTTTGTAAAAAAAGTTTATAAAATTAGACATAAAAATCTAAATTCTGTGTCAAACAAAAAGAGCCATTTCACTCCACTTCTTTGCACCTCCTATGTAAACAGTGATTCAGAGGAGGTAAGTCCACCTAAAATGTAATAAAAAACCCACTCCACCTCAACCCACTTTAAATCCCTTGGAAGAAATTCTTAGGCTAAAATCCTTGACATGCTGTTTCAGTGGTTACAAGCAATTTTCAGCAAGGGCTTATGAAACTTAGGGAGCTTACTGTCTAGCTCCTGCTTGGTGACTCTGGCACTGAGAATTCCAACTTCCCACCAAAGAAGAAACTTCTGTGGCAGACAGTTCTATCAAAAGGAATTGGTAAGGCTGGTATGTTTTACTCTGTATTCAGTTTTTTTTATTTAGATGTTCAAAAAAAATAATATTCTGCAGTCCAGCAGTCAGGGATCTTCTAACTCATTTACACACTTCTCATTCTTGCTCGATTTCTGGAATTTTCCACTGGTGCCAGAAGCTCCATCTGGTGGGTGTGTACACTAACTGCAAAACTGAAAGGGAATTTAACTATTTCCTTATCAACTTCAGTTTAGTAGCAAAAGTTTCTAAGCCACGATATAAAATACAAAATGGCCAAATCTCAATTGCTTTAAGAAACAAAAATGATTTCTGTTCTTGCTGAATAATCCACTACCTCACAATCTGCTGGGAATTTCTGCTGTGTTTTCTTATTTTGATGATTTAGGCTGAAGTAAGTGAAAGAATGCTGTTAGCTAAATTTGAATGCTTTGAAAAGGTAGGTTCTTTTGAGCATATATGATAAACAAATTCTGACAAACTCTATTGCCTTTGGAAATGCAGTCTTTAAATGACATCTGTTCTCTAGGGCAAGTGGTATTTCAGTGCACAGGAAACTTTACATTTAAGAGGCATCAGATGTAGGCTTACACATCTCCCCCCATCTTAAATACCTTTTGTGACTGTTCAGGATCTCCAAATACAAACGTTTATATGCATCCACATAAGTGCATTGTAATCAATGTATAATACACATGCTCAATGTAACTGCCTCATTTGTTTAGGGATATTTCTTACAGATTTCAGTTTTAAATGTAATAAAACCTGGATATTTTGCTGAAATTTTAAATTGAGACTGGAGATCACTGAAGCACAAAGGATATTATTTGCTTACACCATGATATCCACACTTCAGTGATCAGGAAAAAAGGGAGCATGAATATGCTCTACAATTCCAAAATAATCCTCATCTAGGACTGTAGCTAAGCAGGAACAATATTAGAATTATTTTGCAAATATAAGCTCATTGTATGAATTAGCAGTTACCACTTAAATTGAATCAAGAATCATATTGAAATTTTCAACCCAAAGCTCACAAAAACACATATAATTAAACAAAGCAGCATAGAAGTCCCTGTAAAACATGAAAGAACAAAGCGCGTAATCGATATACACATAATTTATGATCAGATTACACTGATTGTGAACCTGCAATCAGATTAGACTGCAAGTGAAAAAGGTAATAAACCTGTCTTCTCTGTGTTCATGTTTGCCTGACATCACTACTGTGTCAGCCAGAGGTGAGACCTGATCCAACTGAAAAGAGGTGATTCAGGGCAGTTCCTTCTCTCACCCAAACAGAAGTGCTAGGACTGGTACAAGAAAGGGGAAGTGCAGCTCTACCATCCCTTCAGTGACAGCAGACACAGATATATTTAAACCAACAGTGAAATTGCATTCCTGTGTGTCCTAAACCAGTAAAATGCATTGCTTGCATGCTGGTGTAAGTAGCAGAACAAATCAACAAAAGATACTTTCACAGGCTCCTCCAAAATCCTGCCAATAAATGCTTCCTCAGACAGTAGACACATGAGATATTGAAGGGGTCTCACCAGCTGCCTAGCATCGAGTATTTCAAGTGCAAAAATAGTTGGTGAAGTAGGCTGATGCTAATTGTTTTCCCTTTGCCTTGCCATTTAACACACAAATGCTGGCACTACAGGATTGGGTAAAGTCTATAAACAAAAGCTTAAGAGTCATTCTTACCACTTCACATTTCTTACCTCTTTCCCTTTCTGTCTAAGCATAGCTCCCAAGTGTTCCAGTCCCTGACTACATTCCAGCGTTAATCCACCTCAGCTACTGCTGTCTTCAGTCTGACTCAGGAACCTTCGATATTCAAAAGGCTTCATAGCAGCAGCAGCAGGAATGGGGAAACAGAACACAAAAAACAAAAGATGACAAACTTCAGTTTGACTTTTTAGGAGGGGGAAAAGCATTTAAAGACAATTACTTTACCTACTTAAGTTTCAAGAGACATTTTGCCCCCTTACTGTTGCTGCTATGAGTCTGCATCAGTAACAATTTCTTTGGCCCAGCTGCAGTAAAGAATTAATCAAATCTAGAGTCACATCTAGATCAACACACTGTAAAGGTAAAAAGTCTGAGGCCTGTGCAAGAGACAAGGAACTTGGGGTAGGGGAAAAAAAAGTGAGGCCAGGCTTTAGTGCATGTTCTTTCCTACACATGACTGGATGGGCAGAGTACTTCCTCAGTGGACACTGTTTACACAGTTACTTAGTTTCTGTTTCTTGTTAATTTTTTTAAAATCTACTTCTCAAGTACTATCTATGTGAAACATTTTGCCACATCATCTGGATAGTCAAGAACCTGCTAGTGTGATATGTTCATGTGCAATCAACTACACAGGTTCAGAACCCCTATCAGTTTTCCAGCAAATCATCCTTTAATGTCACCTAAAAAAAAAAACCCCAACCAACCCCAAAGTGCAAGGATGTAAATGATCGTAACTGCTTCACTGCATTAAAAGCGGTATTTATCCCATTCTACTCAAATCCATGAACTGCTACACGAATTCAAAAGCACTAATGCTAAATTAGAGCAGAAGAGTAAATTCAAGGCTCATGTTTGCCTTTCAACATCAGCAGCTACAGTGAAGCTCTGAACAATGTCAGTTTTTTTCCTTGAGGCAAATGGCCCTCAGGTAGATAAATAAAGTTACACCCTCTCTCAAAAAATGTCTTTATTCCAGAGCAGAATGCTATTCAATTTGTATACCAAATCTGAAAGCTCTAAATGAGTGGGTCAATTTGGCCATCCAGCCTACAGAAGCAAGGGCATTCTTTCCAAAATGGGTCAAGTGAGTCAGAACAAGGCTTCTACACACATAGAAGGTACAGCACATATATACACACATATATATGCATTAGAAAATCTAAATATAGAGCAGACCTTAATAAAATACTACAATGCTTGTTCAGATGCAGGCCGACATAGCCAGCTGTTATCTTTTTCAAACAAGCATATTACATGCATCTTGAAAAAAATACCCCAGCAAACAGCATTATTCATATACAAACCCACTTCTAATGATTTTTAAAACCCCTCCACCTCTACCCACACAACTAAAGCAGATTAAATGTCACCTGTGGACCACACAAATCAGCTGATGAGCTGCAGGCCTACTGCTAAGCTCTTCCTCTCCCTTGCACCCATGTCCTACAGGATTTGGACTGTGAACCTCATCATCTGATACTGGTTTGTTAATTCTCTATTTACATAACTTTGTCTCTCCTAAACCACCTTTGAGTGGTAGAGGAAAGATAACTTCCCATTTCCAAAATAAAAAAAAAAAACAAACCCCAAACCAAAACAAGTAAACTAACCCCAGATCAAGAAAAACCCCAAAACCATCCCAATACATTTCCTACCAAGACGCTAAATCTTACTTGCAGCCACCTCTAAACTAAATACATTAACCCACATAAACTATCTTTGCTCACACAAAATCATTTGTTCTGCTTTCTTTACATCAACTGAGTCAGCTGCCATTTCAATAAAAAGTAATAAAATATGCACTTGGACTGTGCCACTACTGACAAGATCCCTAATCTTTACATAGACCAGGAATGCTGCTTTTAATGTTAATATTTACTTTCAGTATTTACTATGATGAGTGGGAATAATCAACTATTATTCACTCCTCAGTGTGTCAGAAGCACAACTCACCTCCCACAGAAAACTTGTACATGCATTCATGTCGAATTTAGCAGCAAATCACAAACCGCAGAGTTTGGTTAGATAGGTATCTAACAATGATACTGTTTACTATTAAAGCCTAATTAAAATGCTATTGTAATAAGCCAGTGTAAGGGACATTCTGAAAACGCTAATAGGCATCTTCTGACTACTGCTAACTTCTATCACACACGTACAGAGAAAAAGTTATGTTTGTGCAACCAACGCTTAATACTGCAAGGCATGAACTTTCCAAAACAGTCAAGAAGTTCCACTTCTGTGAATGTTTTTCACTCCCAAGCACTGTGAGCAGCAAATACTGTTCACTACTCGTCAGTATTACCTATGGTTAAGCCACACACAGACACATTTCACATTCCCAATCCGTTGAGCATTCAGGTATCTCCCTCCTAAAACTTAAGTGATCGCACAAACTCTTAACGACTCCTAAGCTCTACTAGTTCCACACAATATACTTTCAATCATAAATAGTTGTAACTTGAAGAGATGTCTTCTATGAACCTAACAGGCCATCACTTCAAATTGAAATAAAAAGTTAAACATTTTTTAAGTAACAGGGCATGATGACTTTACAAAGATCTCAGACTTGTCCCAAACACTGGAAAAATCTCATTTCTGTTACATCCCAAAAAGTAATTTTTAAAAGTTAAGAATAATTTTAATTGTACTAGAGGGCAGCTTACTACTACTACTACTACAAAAAAAAAAATTGCAAAACCATTTAGCTTAGTATTACCATTGGAGGAGAACAAGTTATTTGTTGTGTGTCACACAGGATGCCTCAATTTTGACTGAAGTTTGTTTGCTGCAATAATCTTCATAAAAGGTAACAATCATGTTACAAACCTTCAGCCTCCAGTACATTTTTATTAACAGGGCATTTGTCCTCTGTTGTCTCTTTTTAAAGATTTCAACACATATCACAAGTAATCGCTGATCTGCTGATATAAAATTACTGCCCAACATCTGCAAATGCTCATCTAAAAAGGAACCAAAGCTTTGATTTGCCATTATTGAAAACAAAACCAAATGAACAAAAATAAGTAGTGCTGTTTTTAAACAGGGTGACCCATCTTTCTCACCTAGAAGGATGGCAACTTGTAATTATTACAGTGACCAGAGTGTCCAAGTGGAAGTTTTCTCAAGCAGCTGAGGCCCTGCCAGAGGCAGCAGCAGGGCTGGTGGCCCGCAGCACACAGGGGCCGTCAGCGACCGCTGCTCCATCCTACCCTGACAGGTGGGAATCCCGCGTCTGCATTATCTCACACCTCGTACCTCCAAACAGAAATGGAAGAGTAGTAAAAATAAACAGAAATATCGCTAGGAAAAACAACCTTAAAAAAAATAAAACGAAGGGAACTTCTCTAAAAAGGAAGGAAAACCTCTTTTCACACCTACCACATGGCTTAAACACACCCAATACACAGAATATCAAAACGTCCAAGTTCCCGGTGGCCCCAGACAAAGCTCTGGTCCTTCCCCAGCCCTCACCAGTAACTCCATGCACTTAGGGAGCTGGGCGAGCTCAGGGCACCAGTCTGGGTTCAATAACAGACCCCTTGCAAGGGGCCTCACGTACTCCCCCCCGGCAGAACCTACCCAAATCCCTCCACCTCTGAGCTGTGGCTGGACCCGCAGGTAGGGCGGACAGGGCCCGCCGGGGTCCCTCCGGTGGCGCAGAGGGCGCTGGGCAGCCCCTGCCCCCCCACCTAGCCCTGCCCGGCGGGTCAAGGGCGCCCCCTAAAGGCTGCCTCCCGCGCGCCGCGGGCTGCGGTGCATTTTGGGTGGGGGCCGGTCCCTTCCCCGCACAGCACCGGCAATCCCGGTGGCCCAGCGGGAGGGGAGCGGGTGAGGTGGGGGGGACACGGCGCTATGTTGTGGTTCTTGTTTTGGGTATCTCCTGCCCCCAGGGCTTCGACCACCAAGCCAAGTGGGTGCGTGACAGGGGGTGCGTGACCGGCGAGGGGAGGTGGCAGCTCCTGCAGCACTGCGAGGCATCAGCGCTCCATTTGCCCGCCTTTGTCTGGGAAACGGCTAATAACTGCAGCCTGGGGCAGGAGGGTCGGCCGAGTGCGCCGTTCCATCCCGCGACACGGGACAGCTGGTCGCCTCCCTTCCCGCGGGCTGAGGCGCCCCAGTGCTGCACATCCACCGCCCGGCAGCTAACTCCGACTCGCGGCAGGCAGCGTCAGAATGCGGGCGCCGTTCACCGCCTCATCGTCCCGTTCAGTTCGCCTTCCCGCCAGCGCGGCCCCGGGACACATCCATGTGCGGTGCCTGCGCGGGAGGGGGAAGGGAGGCGGCTGGGACCGCATCAGCCGCGCGGGCCCGGGCACAGGGGAGGGACGGCGGCAGCTCTGGGGTCCCGTAGCTGCCAGGGGCTCAGCCAGCCTCTCGCAGGCGCCCAAGTCTCTTCAACGTGCGTAAGGCCGGGCGAAGGGGCCGGTCGCCAACTCGGCACCGCCGGCTGTAGCGGGCAGGGCTCGGGGCTTTCGGCTGCCGGGGGCCACGGCCCCACCAGAAGAAGGGAGAGAAGGTACAGGCGGGGGCTGTCCCCAGCCGGGTCGGACCACGGACTCACGCAAACACCTACCTGACCGCGGCTCTCCTCGGCAGCGAGGGCGGGCGCTCCCCCGGCACCTCCGGCAGGGGTGTGTGTGTGGGGGGTGCGCGCCGCTGCCTCCCTGGCGCCGCCCGGGTCCCTGGGCGGGCGGAGCGGAGCTGGCGGCGGCGCGGGGGA
>JAOXOE010000848.1:7599005-7636772 GCA_028565055.1 Phoeniculus purpureus | reverse complement strand
ATCATCCTTCCCCAGGTGGAGCTCCACTGATTCCAGCTGGTCACTGATATAGAGGGCAACACCTCCTCCTCTCCTTCACTAACTATCCTTCCTAAAGAGCTTGTACCCATCTATCCCTACATTCCAGTCGTGGGAATCATCTCACCAAGTTTCAGTAATAGCCACTATGTCATGGCATCCTAGCAGCACAGTGGACCTTAATTCATCCTGTTTGTTGCCCAAGCTCTGTGTATTTGCATAGAGACTTCAGCAGTGTGATGATAAATGCCTAGATGTGTGTCAGTGCTGCAAACCGAAAAGAAGTGAAGCTTTTGAAGTGAGGCAAAATGATGCTTTTTGTCCATGCAATACCTCTCTGTTGAATTTACCATTGGTTGTGCAGCCTTAAAACCAGAGTTCTAAAGTATTTGTGATCTGTCTGCACTACTTAGACATGCATTGCACCAAAAAAATTTCATGTCGTTTTTGAGATCCTTAAGATTTATACTAGCTGCTGCTGGGGGAGGGGAAATCTATGACCTAAAAAAAGTTAACCTTTGCACTCATTGTTAATTGGAGTATTTGAGTCACTTTTGTCTAAAATCCGTCATTTTCTTGCTGTCACTGCATTACTTTGCATTCAACAGTAAAAGATATTTAAAGCAAGATGCTTCTGTCTAGTATCTTTCTTCACAATTGTTCTTTCCAAGTGTTTTGTAGCAAGTTGCAATTCCAAATTTAAAAAGGTTATTACAACTCATTGAATTGCAAAAATCCTCACAATGTAACAACCAGATGTCTAACTTGAAACTGGTTGGATGGGTTGTCAGCAGAGATAAGGGCAAAGCTGCTCACACTTTTTTTTCTTTGATGATAAATTTTAAGCAAACATTAAAGGAATTGCTCTATGTTGTCTGAAAAATCAGCACATGAAGTTCTCCGCAATGGAGTATGGTATTTTTAATGGCTTATCTTTAGCCAGTAGATATTTCAAAATCCATTTTACATTTAAAATGGCAAGTTTGAATTTTTGGAGGTGTGTCACGCTTGAGATATGGTCTGGTTTGGGAGGTGTAATTGTTCGTAGCCAAACTATTGTTGACTACAACTGACATAATACTTATCCATCTGAAGAAACAGGTTTTAGGCTGTTTCTAAAGTAATCTTACTTGATGTTGATCTAATGTTAATTTCATAATAAAATTGTTTTCTTCTTAACCTCTGTTGCTGATGAACACTAGTAATTTCATGCTTTTCAGAGAGAACCTTTCAGACTCCCAAATAAAGTAAAAATTATTTCCTGTATTCACAGTGTTCTCATGCATAGCCAGTGTAGGTCTGCTTTTTCCTTGTACAAGTCACAGAATCATAGAACAGCCCAGATTAGAAGGGGCCTTGACAGATCATGTGGTTGGCCTTTTATGGGAAAAGGAGCCCAGGTGGGGTTATCCAGCTCTCCCATCCAGTTACATCTTGAAAACCTGTAGACATGAGGACTCCACTGTGTTCCTGTGGACATGGTTCTAGAGACTGGTTGCTCTCACTGTTTAAAAAACAAAACAACCAAACTATTGAGATTAAACCTCTCCCAGTGCAACTTTTGCCCATTACCATGTCTTCCTCCTTGGCAGCCACTCTGAAATACAGTGGTAGGTTCCTCCCAGAATCCTTTTTGCTCCAGAGAGAGAAGACCTAAATTCTTCAGCCTTTCAACTCAGGGCTGGGGTTCTCAAGCCCACTGATCATCTTGGTGGCCTGCTCTCTGCACTCTTTCACATCTCTTTTTGGATTGTGCTCACAAGCAGGGGCCACTGCAGAATGCCTGTGCTAATGTGTTACACATGGAACCTTTTGCAGTGGTGCAGCCTTTGTCCATTTATTAGCTCTTGCAGAAACACCAGTCCTTGTGAAAAGATGGCTAAATCTGAGACATGGCAGAAGTAAAACTTAGCTATGCTAAGTAGATATGAAATTGTAGGGACACATCTGTGTCCTCCCACAGCAACTGAGGTTGTCATAAAAGCGACTCCGGAGCGTGGTGTGTCTGTGTGGTCTTAGCTGTCTTCAGAAACTGTTCCTCTATGGCATTTACATTGCTGAACAACTTCATCTGTAAACTTTAATGCAAAAGATGTTCTCACTTTAGCAAACAACTTGTTTTTACTTAAGGTGAGATTTATTTATTTTAACAAATAAAAACTAGAACATGTTAATGAGGCTGTGTCAGGACATGTTTGGGGTTTTTCTAGGACATGTTTGGGTTTTGTGGTGAATAATTATTTTATGACTGTTGTTAACACACAGTGAGTGAGATAATAAATCTTTCAGGGGTTTTGCTGGGCCAGTTTAAGCTTATTTCATTTCCTGTTGTCCTTTATCTTTCAGAATACGAAGTCCAAACTCTTGTTTTCAGCAGTCCTAATGCTGGGAGAAGGGAGGGGCAAGAATTAATGTTGAAACAGTGTTAGACTATTGCTTTGGAATGGCTATCTCTGTCCTTACATCAACTGAAGAGTCCAAATATAACTGTTACATGTCCTATGTCTTCTCTCTAGCCTGGGAAAATAAAATCTGATTTTAGTCTTACTGTGCATTTTTTACACTTACTGTGTATTTTCTTCATCCATACTTGACAGCTTTCCTGAAGTTTCATGTTAAAAAAGCGTTTTTATAGTTATTTTAATCACAGATTGACATCATGTATAGGAATTATTTTACTTTCCTGGCTGCACCAATGGCATCTTGATATGCTAATACAAAGAAATCCTAACTTCTGAGTCTCAGGGTTAGTACCAACTGGTGCTGCTTATTAATCATTTTTTTTTTTAACCACTGCAGGAAACAAAATCTATGTAACATTGCAACAAACCCAAGTGTCAATGCAAGGAGACTTGGATCTGAATGTGTTTTGGCTCATTGTTTTGGAGAGTCATACTTAAAAGAAAAATGGAAGCTTCTTTTGGTAAACAGGCATTCCAGCCATAAGAATTGCTTCCACAACATGTTTTCTCTTCCATTGGAAGGGTTTGTATGGCTTGCATATGTGTTTTGGCTTAGGTTTTGGCTTTTTTGTTTTTGTAGGTTTGTTAATTCTAAGCCATTTGCATACTGTTGTATCAAATTGTGGCAGTTCCAGCATTGCTTGTGTGAATAGTTTTGCTTGAAATTCTTGTGTGGAAGATCTCTTTGTTTCTGCTCTGCAGCCATTTTACTACCTACATTGTATGGGGGCAGGGAAGAGTGCAGAATGGAATAAGCTTTCTGGAGTTTGAATCCAGGTCACTTGGCTGGCTTCCAGGAACTAGGCAATAATAGGCACACTGGCTGCTTTCCCTTTTTCATTCTTTCTTTTCCAGTGATCTGAAACCTGAGGAGAGAAAACAAGTGGAATTACTCAGAATAAAATTAAAATGTTTCTAGGAATGTACTTGGTCTTTCCATTCCAACCTTTCTCTCAAGCAGCTCTAGTGCTGTGAATTTGCTTTTTATTTTTGTACTGTCTTTCCTTTGGAAGAAGGAAACAAAGCATTTTGAACTTTGAATCGTTTAACATTAAAACTCTAATTCCAAGAATAGAGAAATATTTCTGCTGTAGCAATCTAGAAATCTTCTAGCTTCTGCCAAGCTAAAACATGATAGCAATGCAATAAGAACCATGTATAAATAATCTAATCATCCATGTGCTCTGTTTTACAGAAGATGCAGACTACAGTGCCTTTGGTACCGATACTATAACAAGGAAGAAGAATGTCTTATCAAATGTGTTACGTCCAGATAATCACAAGAAGAAACCACACATTGTCATTAGCATGCCACAAGACTTCAGACCTGTGTCTTCTATTATAGATGTAGATATTCTACCAGAAACCCATCGTAGGGTACGACTTTACAAATACGGAACTGACAAACCCCTCGGATTCTATATACGAGATGGTTCGAGTGTCAGAGTAACACCACATGGATTAGAGAAAGTTCCAGGGATTTTCATATCCAGGCTTGTCCCTGGAGGCCTAGCTCAAAGCACAGGCTTACTGGCTGTCAATGATGAAGTACTGGAGGTGAATGGAATAGAGGTTTCGGGAAAAAGCCTTGATCAGGTTACAGACATGATGATTGCAAACAGCCGTAACCTCATCATTACAGTAAGACCAGCAAACCAGAGAAATAATGTTGTGAGGAACAGTCGGACTTCAGGCAGCTCCGGTCAATCTACTGAATCCAGCCTTCCAAGTAGCACGCCAAATATTTTAGCAAATTTCTTGCAAGGAGAAGAGGAGAGCGATGAAGAGGACATTATTATTGAAGATAGTGGTGAGCCACAACAGATTCCAAAAGCCACACTGGCCAGTGAAAGCCTTGAATCGCTGACACAAATTGAACTGCTTCATGAGTCAACACAAAATGGATTCCTTCCTTCCCGTGAAATGAACTTGAATCATTCAGCAGGCAGCATTAGCCTGGAATGTGAAGTACAGGATGCAGATCATAAATCATTAGAAGAAGACGGAACTATAATAACACTCTGAAATTCTGTTGGTGTACGTTATATTAAGGATGCCACACCTGTTTTTATCTGGCTTAAGATGTAATACTTTCTATACCTCTCCATCTCCCGAGCACTGCAGTTAGATTAAAATGAGGAGAAACGTAAATACCAGAAGATCAAAATTACATCTAAGTTCACCAACTTTGGTTAATTCTGCACTTCGGTGGAAATACTTCAAAAAGATGGAAGTTAATTAAGAAAGGACTGAAATTGGTTGAGGAAAATTTAAGTTGAAAATGAAGGAAATGTCTGTGAGAGATGTGTGGGAGTTTCTTTTAAAGGTACTTGATTATTTTTATATATATATTTTTTTTTTAATGCAGAACACTACTGGTTCTATAGAAGTAACTTCCATTATTGTGTGAAGTTGAGCATCTAATGTACTGTGGTTTCATGTTCAGATGATGTGTTGCTTATGTATGATGGAGTTGCTTTAGCGACTTCATTCCTGTTCTGGACTGCTGTTCAGCTCGTAGAGCTGTTTGTATATGAAGCAACTGAAAAATAAGCAAGAGGTGGGATGAGAAGGGATATTTGTGATTGTGTGGTTCCATGACAGGCACATTGAGCAATACGGAAGTGAGATAGCAGTCAGCAACTTGACAACAGTCCGGGTTTGAAGGTGAGGTCTTCTGTTCATTTGTAAGAGAATGTTCAACCACAGGCTCATTAGTCATGCACCTCTACTGTTTTTAATGGCCAGGTAAGCTTCCTTTTAATCACTATGATTTTAAAATTCAAATGTGAAAGTCTTAACGCATCAAAGACCTGTTCTCATTTTAGTTTGCAGTATTTAAAGGTTTTGTTGTTGTTTAGTTCCTAATTTTGAAGGAATCAAATGTAAACTTAATGCTATTGAAATTAAATAATCTAATTATGTTGAAACTACAGTCCTAGTAGAAGCTGTAAAGGTTTCTACTAGCTAAGGTTTGTTGTAGTGAGTCTGAATTACTTAAAAACTGACTTTGCTCAAACCTGAACAATTCAGAACACCAGAAGTTAAATCCCTGGATTAAAAAAAAAGTTTTAAATCTGTTAAAAGAATTTGCTTGAGTCATGTGATATTAAACTATTAATTTTAATGAACTAACCTGTAAATGCTGATATTTCTGTGTACCACTGTCTGGGTGTTTTGAATATGGCAGTTGCTATATGTGAAACAAAACATTAGTAACATGCAAGCACAGAAGTGTGTGTGTGTGTGTGTGTGTGAACAGCTGCAGACTTAGCAGGAGAACTGCAGGGACAAGTTCTCAGCATTCTTTTTCCCTTTTCCTATTTTACCACTTTGGTACTCAGTTCCCAGCCAAACCTGTCTCTGGGAATGTAAGTTGTGTCAGGAAAATGAGACCAGTACTGATAGACTTGGGGCAAAGGAGGGATGGAGGTCCTCACCAGGGATCCAGAAATCTGTCAACCTCCAAGGAAGAGAGAGGATGCTGGCAGTTCTGTACTGTGGTACTGTGCTTACCAGAGCCAGTAGTTCATGTTCTTGGAAGTGTGTTCTACCCTGTGGAGAGATGAGTGAGAAAGGAGACTAACCCTTTCTTTCCCACACTCAATCTTGAGGAAGCATCTACCTCTGGTAACTTAACAAGAGGCTAACTGTAAGTTTAATGTTAAGGGATCTGTAAAAGTCTTCATAAGATATCAGAGGCTGAAACTACATGTAAGATTTTGGTAATCATATAAACAAAACTTCTTCAGAAATTACTGTTGTTTAATTTCACTAAATATACATTTTAGTGAACTTGTATCTTGTAAGCAGTAGTATTTTCAAGCTTTTAGTACCATTGGAGTTCAAGCCCCATGTATTTGTCCCCATTTTGAGAGTGGACATAACGGACAAGGGTGCTCTGCAAATGCAGGTTACAGTTCTGCTTTGTCAGGTTTATTTATGGGTTCTTCAGTGCACGTTTGGAGAGGCCCTAGAATCTTTGGCAACATGATCAAGAATTTTAATGTATTTTACTAATAATTATTAAAAATGAAGTAACTGCATTCAGCTCATTCTGCAACATTTAGATTTGAAATACACACTTTCTGTCAGTGCTGCTCTATGCTTCCTTTATTTAAGGAAGATTGTTTACTTATAAATGTCTTTTTTTCTCCTTTATCAAGACTTTCCTTCCTGTATGAAATCATCAGTGGAGGGTGACTCTCATTTATTATGCTATTTTGCACTTCTGTGCCTTTTGTTTACTTGAATGTATTGTGAATAATGGAAGGAATGAAGGCACTTGGATGAGAAGAGAGATGAGGTTCCACAGATACAGAAAATGAACTGGTAGTGCACTTAATACAGGTGTAATGTTTTCCTTCAGTGGAAATCCACAATGGGTCTGGTGTGCTACATCAGTACTTTGCAGCTCAGATAAAATTTTTGAGCCATTAACTTATGCAAGTGGGCTGAGTCCAAGAATTCCAGCGTTGTGAAGTAACTTACTGCTTAGGTACAAACACCCAAGGTTAATGTGCTGCCAAACTCTGTGTGTTCCTAATCTGTACTTACAACAGATGCATGAATATTTTGAATAAATATGCCAGTATTAAGGAATTGTAGAAATGTAACTAGGGTCCTACTCTAAATTGCATGAGGATTCATCTCTTAGGACCTTTCCTGCAAAGTGGTAATCTAAACATGAGACAATATTTTGTTTTTGACATACATTATGTTCTGTTTTACAGAAATTTGGAAATGTAGTAAACCTAAGCATTTGGGGCTTGGTATGAACACTAAAGAGTAAACCTAAAAATGTTTTCTTCAAAGTGTGTATTTACAGTTAGAGTGACAGACTGCACAGCATGCAATTGCTTGATGCTGCAGTTACCGTAAAGTTTCTAACGTTTTTCCATATCTTACTAATGCATACACTGTTAATTACAAAATGTTTTTAAATTGTCACATCAGGATGATTGACAGTTGATTATGAGTGGCTAAACTTAATTTTATGTAGAAATGACACTGACACTGGGATTCAGTGTAAGGTTTTTAAAATATGCTGATATTGTTAGCCTTTCATTCACTACCTCCTAAATTTTTAACATCTTTACAACTTTCTCCCTGGAAGAAAATACTTAAAGGCTTGACTGTTTTATATAGATTTTATCTTTTAGCTAATAAAAAGGAAAAAAAAGAAAAAAAATCCCAAAGTGATAGTGAGGATGCTCCGCATGATTGACAATATTACGCTGCTATTCATGTAATCTTTGTGTATTATGTATCCTGTCTATGTAAATTGTCTTTTCAATCCAGATTTTATAAATTAATTTATAAATATCCAAATTATTTCAAAATGCAATGGAAAAATAAAATGTCTTTGACTGGTGTTATGTGTTGTGTACATCTGCAGTGGGGGAGAACAAGTCATTCCTTACTTGAGACTGGGAGACTTAAGTGCACCTTAACAGGAAAAAGAACAAATTCTTAATAGAATTAAGATGCATTTACTTTGAAGTCGCACGATGGTACTGGATAAGTCAAGCCTAACTGTGAATCATATGGGTTTTTCCACAGCTGAGTTAAATTTAGGACAATGTTCTCACAAGCTGTCTTTAACGTGTATTTTTGTGAATATTATGTATTTTCTAATTAAATTTTACTTGCAATGTGATTTTTACATGAATGAACTTGTTTAAAATGTCAAATATCAGTATTTTTCTTACAACTTTAATGTATAATGTACATTGGTATCTCACTGAATGAAGATTGATTTTACAAAATCAAGTTAGATGTAGTTGTATATTAGTCTTCTATTTTTACAGACTGGAATAATAAATGGATCTAGAAATAAAATGTGTGTTGTCTCAATTACTTTGTCAGATAAGTAAAAATGAGAGAGAATATCCTCTGGTTCTCAAGTGTCAAAGTAGACAGGCTTAGGTGGCTAAGTTGGCTCTGTTTACACAACAGTCTTAAGCTTGCTTCCTCTGCTCCCTTTACTGGAGCAGATCTCTACATATCGCAAGGCTGCATGGATTCACAGTGCTTGTCCTTCATCTAACTTGTGATGTACTTGTTCCTACAGTAACTGCAAATAATGAATCTAACATTGTACTGCTTGCCAGAGGACTTCTTATAGCAAAGTCTAGGTCAGGAGGCCTGAGAGGAGATGGTTCCTGATCCTCCTGTCACCTTTGTCAAGTGCCATTGGTGAGGTGAAAGTTATCACTGTTACTGTGAGTATTTGATATAACTGTCTGTATTAAAGTTTTAACTTGAACCTATTCACTTGCAGATATTTTCTCCCTTATCTAATACCTTGGCAGCCCTTGCAAACATTTACCCAGCGACAAAAACACTTGAGTTTTGTGCAGCTCTTTTGTGTAGGGCTTTTGTGACTGCTGATCTTGGGGCCAGTCATATGACTTCTGTTCCTTCCTTCTATATGTGGGACTGGTTTCACTTGTGTGGTTTAATACTTTCCATACTTGCCTGTGTGGCTGCGGGGAGGTGACAAACACATTGAGAACAGCACAACAGTATCTTAATGTTGGTATGCAGCTGAAAGAACCCCATCTGCTTCACCTGCACCCTCAAGTCTGAATGCCTAGTAACTGGAATAAATTTATCTACTTTGCACAGAACCAGATGACTCAGCCCTGTATTCAAATGCAGGTGTAGTGTTTTTCCAACTTCATAACTTCTATGCAAATACATAAAGCTGTGAAACTAGGAGAGATTTCAGAGTTGCTGTCTCTTAACACGTGAATTGTTATGTGAGCAGGTAGCCTTCTAGCTTCTAGCAGCTGAAATTTTTCAAGTATTGGATATTTTGAATAAATTCCATATAAAAATGGAGGAGCAAATTCTGAAGGTGTGCAGACAGACTGCAGATTCGACAGTAAAATGGCAAACAGTTCAGTGTAGGTCAAGCATGTGTGAGGGGAAAAAAACCATCTTGGTTCTGCATATATAATGATGAATGCCAAACAGATTTTCCTCTTGGGACTGCCCCTCTTGGGCTGTGATAGCTCAGTGAAGACATGAGCCACATACTTGCTAGCATAAAAAAAAAAATCCCATCTATGTTAGGAAAGGAATAAAGGACAAAACCAATAACATAATGTTACCGTATAGAAGTGTGGTTCAGCAGCACTTTAAATAATACAAAATAAGCTGTTCTAATTGCGGAGTTTCAAAAAGGATAACATTGGAAAAAAGTCGTAACTCATCTGCATTATAGGAAGCTTTTAGTATAACAAGAGTGAGTAGCAGAGGACTGTTCTTCCCCAAAATGACTGAAAAACAATAAAGCTGTGTAAACAGTTTTGTATGAAGAAATTAAATAACTGATGAATGGAAAATGTGCACTTGAATATAATTTCCACTTTGCTTTATTTGATTCGTAATGATCTTATCCCCCTAAGAAGTAACTTATGAGGAGGTAAAAACATTTTTAATCTAGAAGAGACTATTTCATCTAAGATATAGGATTAGTCTGGTGTTGACCTGAACTCTCTGCAAATGCATCTCCTCCAGTATTCCTTGTCTACGGACTCCACAGAGCACTGGCTGCAGCAGGAGTACAGACTATTGAGCTGCACCATTAGTATCCATCAATGTCTCTGTGCCCTTCAGCAAGCTTCCATGTGTGAGAGTTTGTCCTAAGTAAAATCCACTGGGAATGAAGGGGATGCATTATTGCAGGAGTGAAGATTGATGAACACGTCCTCAGGAATGCATAAGTCTCTGAGGATAAAGTAAGCCTGACAGGGCACTTTAGCTTAGACAGGAACTGAAAGAGCAGAGTTATGCTAATAGTGACCTGGCCTGAATCTGCAGCAGGGTCGGCACAGTACTGAAGCTGATCGAGAACACTTTAATGGAATGAGACTAAAATGCAGAGTCATGCAAGTCAGCAACGGTGTTCGTACAAATTACTTTTGTGCCTCCTGATAGTTTTCCTAAAGCATAACTAAAGGCAGACAGGCACACTTTCTCTGCTGCTGCCTCCTTGAGGAAGTAATGTGATGTTAAATACCACGCAATAACATCTGCCCTTTGAATGCCAGCAGGACTTAAGTTTTAAATGAACTCTTCTCAAGGTGTTAGAACTTCAGTTATTTTATGAAATCGAAAATTCATGTATGGTTGCAGATAGAAAGATTTCCCCTTTTTTTCATAAGTAATCAGTTGAAAATCCTTCTCTTGTTGGTATTACACCAACAAGAGAAAGATTTAGACTAGTGCTAAATAACTCTAAAGTTTTCTTGTTATCTTAAAACTGAGACATTCTAGTTTCAGACACACCTAAATTACTTCTGATGGATGTGTTTTCTTTGCAGGACACACAGTTGTATCCACATACTGTTATATAGCATTTGCATGTGGTAATGCTGGTGAGGAATGATCAGCTCCAAGGTAGCTTATGGCTTCCAATACTAGCATGAGGAAAAATGTGTTGGATGGTATCTGTATTGCTCTTGAATACTGGAGAAGTATGTGAGAGAAGTATGCAAGAAATGGTAACAGCTGGTTCTTGGAAAGGTGAGAGCATAACCAAGATTTAAGAATTCAGATTCTTTGTGCAGCTATGATAGATCACTTTGTGTACTTTCCCTCTCAAATAGGAGATAAATTTGTCTCTGAGGGCTTAATGTAGTATACTCAATTTTTACAAGTGCTTTAGAAATACGAAGCACAAGGTGATTACAAGTGCTGTGCTATTTAACCAGCATTTCTTAGTAGAGCTATTCAGAAGTGTTGCTAATAGATAAAATTTGTCCTTCCAATTAACATTCCTTTCTATTTGGATCTCCATTCCATTTTATTACCTGGTAGTGTAAGGAAATACCTTGCATTTTGTTAGTGAGCGACGTGTCAGGCTCTGATGTTAGGTTTAAGAAAGTATATAAAAGTGTATTTATTTCCCCCACATTTGCTATCCACAGGAGAGCATGGGCCATTTCTCTGATGCGAGGACCTCTTTGGAACGCTTTTTTCTGAGCACCTGGCCACTGGTACTAATCATTGATAAGGCTTTGGTTTTTATCATAGCCACAGATGTGTTTTATCATAGCTACTCAGAGAAAAGGGACAGATGAGAACAGCAGATGATGTGAAAGGAGCTAGAAAAGTTAGGGACATCATCCAGTACAGGGGCTCTTGCTTGTATGAAAAAACATGTTGCTGGTGTGGTTACAACAGAAAAGCTGGTGTCTGTCATCATCTGGCATGTTGAATTCTGTTCTGAAAGCAAGTGGTTTAGTTAGTCAGAGCTGCTAGACAAAATGGGGATAAGTACGAAGCAGACACTAAGGAACGAGGTACAAACCCTAGCATACACAGAAAAAATATTTCAACAGCCAGAAGTTTGTCTGTTAAGTTGTATAAGCTGGTTAAATAAAAGACAATCCCTACCTGTCAGTCTAGCACCTCTCCGCAGACCCTCAGAGCTGTGAAAATAACTTCTATGCATGAAATGGGTGTTCATGCTTTCTGCAGTGCTGTGAGATGCTGCAATTCCTACTAGACCTTTCCTTTTTTACCCTTTTGCTGCTTTGCAATTGCTCTGGATATTGTGGATCCAGTGAAGAAAAAAGTTTTCTCATCTTTCTGTTGGAAGATGCAAACAACTTGAAATTGGACATTTTAAAACGCTGAGGAGAAAATATTAAATGTATAAACAGGCTTCTGACTTTCTGAATGGTCTGTAAGGTTACATAAAATGCTTAGACTTGTAATTCAGAAATTTTAAATTCTAATAGCTTAAATCCCCTGATAACCTTGTCATTATGTCAGTCCTTCATATCCTTTCTATCTTGTGCTGAAAAATAAGACTCAGATATACTTTGCAAAGTTAGTTATAAATAAGCAAAAACCTAATACAAAAAAATAACCCTGTAATTATTAGGCAAGTTATGCTCTGAACCACAGAAACGCCAAAATATGTGTACGTACATAACTTACGGCATCCATCTAATAAATATTCTTAACTCTACCTTAGAATTGGCTGAAATGTTTCTTGCTTTAGGACACAGTGTACCAAGAATTAGGGGCCTGTGCCCAGTGGATGAGGGTCCCTCCTCCCCGAGGGTGGGTATCCTAAGGGAGGAGTGTGTGTCAGTTTGCTCATTATAATCTCATTACCATCTAAGTTCATACAAAGTTCGAGCAGAGCTAATTAAAGCTAGTAGTTCTGGCAAATTTACAGAGTTGTGGGTGATAAGAGGTTTCTGCATTCCAAGGCTGCTATGATTCCAGCATCATGTTTCACAAGACAGTGGCACCTTTATTATGGTTCTTTATTACGCCCGCTGAATCCTTTTGCTTCAGCAAAGCTTTGGATTTTCTGAGGTATATAATCTTGATCATCCTTCGTCTAAAATGTCGTTTAGGTTTAGGAGTGTGTTTCAAAGGAGCCTAGTTGAAGGAAGAGCTGCTTCTGTAGTGCAGAAATGTCCAGAAGGCTTGGTCCTTGGGCGCTGCCCACTGTAGAACCTCGGTCATTTCAATACTCGCCCTGCAAACAGAGCACAAAGCAATCCCGAGATCCTCAGAACTGCAGTTAATTTCTGATTATTTTTTATTTTCTTGACAACTATGCATCAGTTATCCAAACAGCGGCGCGGCCGGTCTCTCTGCCCCGCTGTCCTCGGGGCTGGTTTCTTTCTCTCTCCGCCCCGCTATTCCCGGGGCCGGTTTCGTCTCTCTTTCCGACTCTCTGTCCCTGGGGCCAGCCTCTCTCGTTCTCTGCTCTACTGTCTGCGCGGGCGGTGGCGGCGGGGCTGGGGGCAGCCTCGCGCCGCGGCCGTTAACGTTCGCAGCGCGCGCCGCTCGGTGGAGCTCGCGGTCCGTGGCGGCCCTGGGGATCGCTGAGGCGGCGGCGCTGGGCCGGGGCGGGGGGAGGAGCGGCGAGGGGTGGAGCGGTGGCTGCTGCTGCTGCCTTGAGCTCAGCCGGGGCCCGGCGGACAGCTGCCACCGAGAGGATGCTGCAGCTGGAGGAGCCCCCGGAACCCCGGGTGGAGGCGGTGGCTGAGGAGAGTGAGACTGGGCCGTTCATCCGCTGTTCGCCTCCGCCGCCCGGGGAAGAGGTAGGCGCAAGGGAGGGGGCCGAGTAGGGGCTGCCCGGCCCGGGGGCGGTCCGTGAGCCGGGGAGCGAGGGGCGGGCTCGGCCGTACTTGCCCCAGAGGACGGCTGAGGGAGATGAGGCTGCAGGTGCAGGCGGTGGGCTCCGGTCGGTGGAGCGTCGGCCGTCGGGCTGGGGCCGGAGGCTTCCCAGGGTCAGGAGGCAGAGAGGGAGGTGTCTTGTCCCCGGGCAGGGCACGGGCAGGTTCCCTGGCCCTGTCACAGGCTGCCGGGCGCACTCGCCCGGCCGGTGCTTCAGCAGCCACGGAGGATCCTGACCCCTCTCTGAGTCTGACTCTGGCCGTTTCAGGAGCCGCGTCTTGCCCCGGGAAAGTCCGACTAGCCCCCTGCTCCCCGTCCTTGGCTTGTTTCATAGAGAGCCTTCCTTCTGCATCAGGGGGGCTTCACTGAGGGTCTTTCATCTCTGGGGTGCCGTGTTGGATAAAGTTGAGATACAGCTGAGCCCCTGAATAGCCGAAAAAGTGTTTCCATTCTTTTTCTTAAAGTAACTATGGCTGTGACTACTGCGTTTATATGGAAACCAAGTCTGTTGCTGACAAAGTTCAGCCACAGAGCACTGGTGCGATTAAATGGAGTGATGCTTAGTGTGAGGAGCTTAAGTGCCGCTAGTTTCCCGAGTCTAGCTATTTAGCTCAACTTGCATCGCACTGTTGCCACCCTGGTAACGGACAGGGAATGCTTAAGAGCCCGAAAGGCAGAGAGAGGTTTTGAAGTCACACTTTGTAGGATGTTCCCCCACCCAACCTCTAAAAAAGAGAGAAAGGCTACAAAACCCAAAGTAAAGACCTTTGACCCACAGGTTGCTTCTAATCCAGTTGACCCTAATGATGTAAAGTGAGTAACAGTCTCTTTGGGCAGATGATTTAAAATTTTCTCAAGGCAAAAGACATTCCTAAACCAGTCATTAAAGCAATTTCCCCTCACACAATTTCTTCATTTTTACAGAAAATATTATGTGATTTATTTTTTGTCTCTGAGGGAAAAGAATAGGGAACTCTTGCTCATTTTCACTATTCAGAGTATTTTTTTTTCTTATGCCTCCCCTTGGCAGTGTCACTTCAACAATTTCATCTCTCTCTGTGTCATTATCTGTGATGTGCAGTGAGTTACACCACTTCTATACATTCACATCTTGGGATCTTTGGTTGTCTTCCAGCATTTTCAAGATGATGATGTCATGCTTAGTCCATAATACCCACATAATTTAAACCACTGACACCATGTCTTCTTCTGGATTAAGCTTTACTTTATTAGTCATCTGCACATATATAACAGGCCTATAATCCATAACTTGTTCCTACATTTTGTAATTGTTAATGCTATTAACAATTACAAAAATGAATTTCCAAGCTCAATTAAGATGACATTGCAAAGCAGAGCACTGAGGAATAGGTTTCATTGAAGTATTGGTTTGTATCAGCTGGATTCTATGGCCATAGCTATTTGGTTTATTGAGTGCCACTGATACTGCTGTTAAGTAAGAAATCAAAAAGATCTGCCAATTAAAACCTCAGTTTCCTGTATAAAGTTGTATGTCAGACTATTTTTGTAGCAGAGTGCCAAGACTGTACATTCTTACAAGGAATAGAGAAACAACTTGTGTTCTTTGCAAGTCATTCTTGTTCCTTCAGGCATCTTCAGCTGAAATCAAGAACTTCTTTTAATATTGATCTCTCTTGATTCTTGCACATGTTTGTAGTTTGTTCAAAGCAGCAATGTAATTTGGGGATTGTCCTGTATGCGGCTTAATCACAGCTTTGTGGAACCATCTTCTTAACCTTCTTTTACTGTGGGCTTTGCTTTGGTAGCTCAGCTCTGTCACATACCACTGTGCTGTGGAAATTAGGATGAGGATTTACAGTTTCTTTTCACAAAGATTTGCCTTAGTTTTGCATTTTTATATTTTGTAATTAGAAATAACAATTTTCTCTAGCATACGACTCCTAATTTGTGTTATGATTTTTAACTTTGTGTAGCAGTTGTAGCAAAAAAGACTATGACTGGGGCCCTCAGTTCAAGAGGGACACAGAACCGTTGGAGAGTTCAGCGCAGTGCCATGAAGATGATAAAATGAGTAGGACACCAATCCCTGTGATTTAGTGATTCTGTGACACCGATGAATGCAAAATATATTATTTGTATAGTCCAGAAGAAGATTTTGCTAAGTGGAAGTTTTCAAGCACAGGCTGCATGACATAATGTTACTGTGCCTGATTTGCATGTATCCAGTAAATAGCTGTGAAAGGCTTTAGGTTTGCTATTGAAATACACTTGACATTCTGATTTTTTTGTTTCCCCTTACACACTGACTGTTTTCCCTTTGTAGGAGGTATTTTCAGTATTCTGAAGCTGGCATAGGAGGATATGCTGAAGAACCTGTTCATTTTCAGCAATACTGAAATATTCCTGCTGGAGTCTGGTGTTACAAACAGCTGTGTGGTTATCTGGTTTGGCTATTTTTAAAGTTTCCTTTAGCTTAATGACTTGCTAGGAGAGCAATTCAAATTCCAACAAAGGCAGCTTAACGTATTGAGTGAAAGCAGAAAGCTTTTTGGAGAACTCCACAGAAGACATTTATTGCTGAATGTTCTTTTCATCTTCCATAAGGAGGTGTGATGAGTTAGAACACTATATTCGTATCTCGTGGGCCTGAACAGTTGATGATATTAAATTCTTGACCCAAATCTTTTTACCAAGGAGTGAGCTTGCTGTTAAAAAAAAAAATTGCTTGGGAAAAGCAGGTACATTGTTATTAGGTTGACAGGGAGCATAATGCAGAGGCAAAATGAAAGAAGGAGCAATGAGGGCAGTTGGAAAAGCTTGTCTTATCTCAGGCTTGGAGCAAAGATGAAGATTTGTTTTAGGAGACAAACATTTAAAGCAAAGTGGTGAGAAAGAGATATTACTATATAAAACTTTGAAAGGAATTATAATCTCAAAGCTAGACTGTATTTTTTTTCACATAAGTTACAAAGTTAAGTTGTAGTTAATTTTGTCTTTCAATAAATAGGAGGATCAACAGTAGGTTATATGGGAACATTAAGATGCCATTTGGAAGTGGGGCAACAGTGCCTTTGGCTAAGGTTTCCTCCTAAGTTAACATTGCTTCCTGTTGCTACCGGTCAGTGATAGTCTTAATGTGGCTCTGTAATGAACTGATCTGAGCTAGAATGATACAGCGAAGAAAACAGAGTTTTCAAACAGAACACTCCCCCGATTCATTCCATTGTAGATGTCTGTCCTCTCATGTGCAAAAGGTTGGCTTTAGTGGCATAAGTAAGTGATGGGAAAGGGTAAACTTATTGCCCATACCAGCTTATACAATTTTAAAGTGATTGTGAAATTACAGTCTTAACTAAGAAACTCTTGTCTTCCCATATTTCATTGTAACTTAGAAATGTGTTCAGTGGAGTTTACTTCAGATCTTAATGATAGAGTGAGTTCTATAATCATCTGGAAAGAGCTGGTATGGTCTGCTTAGTGAATACCTAATTTCAGGTGATAGTAAATATATTGCCATCTGCAACAGGCCCCTCTTAAGCATTCTAGAATGTATCTTAACTGCATTGAGCCCTTCAAATGTTTTTTCTCTTTTGCAGTTCATTTGGAACTCCTAAATGTTTGTGGTTGAGTCCTTTTTAAACACAGTATTTTTATGCCTAGTGTGCTTTTATAATAGCATGTCTTGAAGAAAGAGTGTTGAGTGGCTTTTTCCTATTGTTTCTTACTATTGTTATCTTCTGTTACATTTCAGGCTATGTAACACTGGAGTAAAGAATAAGGACTCTGAATTTGTTTTGAATTAACTTACTCTTGGTGGTGACAATAAACTTTGCTTCTGTCCTCTAACACATGCTATTCCAATGTTTGAATCTCTTTGAACATTATGAATGCAGGATGCTCATGATAGATGTCAGAAGGAATAGTAATGTCAGCCAGAGCAGGGCAGGAACCTGTACATCTAACATAACTTATTTAAAAGGATGTTTCTTTAATGTCTCTTCTGTCAAATCAGTGGAATTTACAACTGCTCAACAGTCACGCATTCAAGTGATTGTTACCATCAGACAGCCTTGTCAAAGCTGTAAGTTTGATTTCAGCTTTGGACTGTCTCCTTAAGTCAACTGTGCTAGTCCTGAACATGTGGCTTCAGGCCTGTGAAGCTGACTGCACAGACTTGCCAGGAAATGTCTGGAGTTTGATAGAATTGTTCTGTAGGCCATCTGATGCTTGCACTACCCACTGAGATGGCTCAGTTGTACACTTAACAAAAATCTAGCAGTTCTGTTGCTCTGCTTTCAGAAGACTTCAAGAAATCAGACTCAATGCTTACAAGTTTCTCACAAATTAAATGTATTATTGTAACTGAAATAACTGATAACTCTGTTTTGAAAACAATACAGTTTTCCATTGTGTAGCAATGATCTGTCCAGAGTTAGCCTGCCTGTGTGCACTAGAGAGGAAGAGTGTTCTTTCTTCCAAGGAGTAATTGGATGTGGAAATCCTTTTTCTTTATTTCAGCATGCAAAGGAGCAGCAGAAGTAAAGCAGCTTTTACACACAGAAATCTTTAACTCAGATAGACAAGGAACAGATTGTTAGGGGATGTAAACTTGTTTTAGCACTACTGAAATCCATGCATTGATTTGCAGCATCTATGGATCCCTCCTGATGAATCTGTGGACTGTAGCATGTCTTGAGGTTTCTTATGTCCACATGTATATGCAAAATAGGTGATGAAACTTCTATGGGTAGGTTTTAGGTCTTGTATAAGTGAAATTACAATGTGAATATAGTGTGGTAGTTTATGTCACTGTGAAGACTTCACATAGAACTCTTGAGACACAACCATCTTAGGGAATAAACTTTATTGGCTGACAGGTGAGGTCACCACACTGAAGAAGATGCTAGTTGTTAACAATTTCTCTGAGGCATTACATACCTGTCTTAGCTCAATGCTGCCCAGCAGATGCAGACCTTTTGGGACAAGTTGAATCACATCCTGCTACTCAGAATAGGGCCTGAGCTGGTATCTGCATTTCACTGAATAGGTGTTTATCCTCAGCTCACATTATGGCCTCTATACACAGTGAAAACTGCCAGTCTTTTCCACGTGCTTAAGGCTTTATTTTGTTGTTATTCCTTTGCTCTTTGCAGTAGCATAACTTTTTCTTTTTAGTTTCTGAATCCCTGTCCTGGAAGTGACCAGGAGTTGAATCTTTCACCAGCTTGCATGATTGCAGACCTAGAATAGTGTGCTCAATTTACATGGTGGATTCGGTCTCCTGGCTTCAGGTGATTGCTCACTGGATGAGTTCTAGCAGCCTTTTCAGGACAGGTTTCTAGAGTCATGTGTGTACTTTGTTGACCCCTTAGTAACTTGTGTTTCTCTTTTGATCCTCCTCTCTGGTCCTCCAGCAAAAGGCTTTTGCCTTCCCTACTGCCATCTTAGTGTTGGTGCAAAAACTACCTCCAGGAATACTTCCGTACCTGAAGTTGTTTCTTCTGTTCTGTTGTAGAAGTTGGCTGCAAATAGGGCTCTAGAAGCATAACTCCTTTGAGCTGGTAAGTTGACTTGGGCTCTGTAGAGAGTAAGGTTTTCCTCCTCTATGTAGAATAGATGTTAAAAAATAAAAGGCAGTCACACACTAGTGATGATCTCCGTCCATGCAAAGCATGGGTGAACCTTTGGGTGAACTTGCATGTATGCTGCTCTGAACATTTCCTTCCATCTAAATCAAGAGTCTAGTATCTACTATTCTACGCCTTGCTGACAAAGTGTATTTTTCTTGTGTGTTCTTCCCTTTCTTCTATCTAATCCCTTTACGTACTGGCAATGCCATGTTGTTCCAGACAAGAGGGATTGTACTTGTTTTAGGAAGTCCTTGGGCACTTTTAATAATGGCAAAGAAAATTCTGCATTTAGCCCAACTTTTTGATTGATAATTTGAATTTCAGAGATGAGTCACATTTCCTCAATTTTATTGCCAAGTGAAAGGATAATGAACTTTATTTAGGAATAAAGAATGAGGTCATTCATTACAGCCCAGGTGAAAAAGCTCTGAAGAGGTCTGCTAAGGCAACTCTTGCTTTTATTCTGATTTTATGATGACCATTTAAGAAAGGAGCCTACAAAATGAGACAACTTCCTTTGTTTGTCTTTATCTAAAAAAAAAGTTTTTGTCAGGTTTACTATTGTAATTGCAGAGAATATAAGATATTATCAGGGTAGGAGAATAGATGCAGGTTTTAAAAATTATTTATATTACAGTACATATGCAGGATTTGGGGTGGCCTTTTAATTTTACAGATTTTTTTCCTATATTTGAACTCTGATTATTCCATTTGTTTTAACAAATATGCTCAAAGTAGAAGGTAGGTTTTTATTCTTGTTGTACATGCAGTTCTTTATTGTGATTTTGTGAACAAGTTTAGAGTTAAAAACTTCATTTAAGAGTGTATGTCTTATCAGCTTTTGTCATCAGTAGATGTGGCTCTTGGCTTTAGGCAGATGTTCCTGTAGCTGTTTCATGAGTTTTTCTGGAGTTCCTTTTTCAGAAAGGAAGAGCTTTTCAATGGCTGCCCAAACCCACCCTTCTGAGCAGCTCTTGGTTTTCTGTCATAGTGTTCTCTCTGCTTCAGCATAGTCAAGTGGTTTGGTTTTATTGGGGTTTTTTAATGGATTTGGTAATGGGTTGAGTTTGGGGGGTTTAACCCTTTTTCTGAACAGTGTGGGCTGTAACTTCTCTTCCATAAATCCCACGTTGTTACACCCAAATACAAGTATTAGAATAAACTTTTCTGCCTCAAAAGTTGAGTGAGATGCTTGGCAAGGAACTTTTGCTGAACTGTGCATCGACATGAAAGGTTCAGAAGTCTGCTGGCATTGTGAGATCTAGAACCTGAAGTCCATGTAGTGGTAGATGTTGGGGACGTCCTTCATTGCCGTGTGTGTCACCTCCAGTTGTGGAAGTGAGAAGAGTCTCCAAGAGCCGCCATATTTTACATGATGTAACAAATTCTGTGCATCTGTCTGTTGGGCTTTTGTTGCTGGCGATACGGTGTTTGCCTCAGAGCTCGGCAGCTCTCCTTAGATTTCCAGCAGGGCGGCAGGAGGGCCGAGGCAGTGGCTGCAAGTGCTGCCCGCACGCTCCCCTCTGCCCCGCTGTGAACGTTTCCCTCCTCCCAGGTGAAGAAAATGGAAGAGACGATCGAAGAGCTGCTGCAGAGGCTGGACGAGTTCAGCGGGATCACGGACGCGGTATGTGTAGCCCCCCTCTGTGGCGCCGCCGCCATCTTGGCGTCACTGCCGCCGGGGAAGAAAAGGGGCTGCGGGGCAGCGCGCGCCCGCCAGGTGGTGCTGGAGTGCGCGCAGCCGGGGCGCCCCTGCCGCGGGGCGGGGTCGGGTCAGGTGGGGGCGCGCGCGGCCCGCGGGGCCTTCGCCACCCAGCGGGAGGGTGGAGCGGTCAGGCCTGAGAGAGTCTGGAACCAACCCGGGTTTGCCAAGGCCTTTCCACCACCTGGGCTACCTGGTCACAGATTGGACATAGGATGGGTTACATTGGAAGGCACCTCAGAGATCATCCAGTTCCAACCCCCTGTCATGGGCAGCAACACCTCTTACCAGACCAGGCTACTCAAAGTCCCATCCAACCTGGGCTTAGAAACTTCTAGGGAGGAGGAATCTACAACTTGTCTTAGCAACCTGTTTCAGTGCCTTAGCACCCTCATTGAGAGGAATTTCTTCCTAAGATCTAATCTAAATCTTCCCTCTTTCAGTTTGAAACCACTTCCCCTTGCCTATCTGTAGATGCCTTCCACAAAAATCCCTCTCTACCATTCAAGGACGTTATGACCTCTCTGATATGCGTTGGTAAGAGCCAGTGGCACTGGCTGAATGATACCAGCAGGGGTGTCCATTACAGTGGTGTGCCTCTGCACTGGCACCAAACAAGTGCCAGACTACAAATTTCAGACTGGTGGTGCCTGCTGAGAGCCTGCAGTGGGAATGGGAAAGAGAAGATGATATGGGTGTCATAATTGAGTGGGAAGTAGCAGTTAATGATGGGCTTGTGACTGATAACACTACATCATGTTGGTAGCATCTTTGCCATCGTCACTGTTGAATTGTGTGAGATTAACCAGTTAGAGCAAGAGCTATGTGTTACTCTTTAGTTTACCCTAGGCTTTCTGCATCTGCTTTCTGAACGCTGTGTGGGTTATATACTCACGTAGAACTAATGAATGTGGTTTTTGTAGTCAACTGTTCTTTCCTTCCTTAGGCTAACAAATGCAAAATTAGGTAGAGGGGCTGGTACTGCATTTTAGGCCTTTCCAAGTGCTTCATAGGGTGCTACTTCAGATAGTGAGGCTGAGGGAAAACCTTAGCACTGAAAGAAGGCTGTAGAGAGGTAGGTGCTGGTCTTTTCTCACGAGTAATGAGTAATAGGACAAGAGGAAATGACCTCAAGTTGCCCCAGGACAGGTTTCAGTTAGACATTAGGAAAAAAATCTTCATGGAAAGGGTCATCAGGCCTTGGAACAGGCTGCCCAGGGAGGTAGTTGAGTCGCCATCCCTGGACATGTTTTAATGTCGTGTAGATCTGGAGCTTAGGGACAGGGTTTAGGGGTCGGTTGGTGTAGTTGAGTTAATAGTTGGATTTGGTGATCTTAAAGGTCTTTTCCAACCTAAATGATTCTACGCTTCTGAGTTTACCTTGAGGGACTTTCTCCTGTAATCACTATTGGCACAGACCATTTCTCCTTCTGTTAGCGCTTACCACATCTTTCTTCTGTCTTCTAGCATCCCTTATAACACGTGTCTTTGGCAGCTACAGCGGTTGTTAGTTGTGTGGAATGCACTTATGATGGCAAGAGGTGACCAGCCAACATCTCCCTGGGGACTTGTTCTCTATGAGCTATTTTTGTGGATGATTCTTGGAATTGCATAGGTAAATGGAGAGAGAGTGATGAAACACACAATATGAAAATTTTGTGGTCAGTGTTTATTAGATAGTTGAAAAGCAATATCTTGGTTTTATTCTTACCACCTATAGTGCAAACAAAGCACATTGATGTGCTTGCCTGTCTGCATGCTGTCTCTCATTCATAGAACAAATGCCAGTATTGCCTCTCAAGTGTCTTGCCACTTTTCTGCTCATGCATCCCAGTGTTTTTGGAGAAAAGCTGTGCTTACAGGGACAGAACTCAAGTCATGGGTGACCTTAAAGCAGTCTGGTTTGGGCTGCAGCAACTAATTAAAAGCTCAGATTAATATGTTAATATGCAAATCAGCTAGCTAATTATTGTTTGGTTATGAGACAGATCTTTCTTCCACCTTGCATATGAGTTCTGCTCAAGAAAAGTGAGACCATCTTCTTTGCTCTAGACAAATCTGTCAGCAATGTAGCCTGTTATTAATTCTTTTTCAACTTCTGTCAGAGGTTTCTGTATTTGTTGTTGGCATGTCTTCCTTATGGGAAGGAGTCATCATTGCTTCATGAAGGAAGTGACAGACTGTGGAAAGAAACAGAAGCCTGGCTCATCAAAGTCTCACATGGCTAGTAGGGGACTCAAAAGGAGAAATAGCTGCCTTGTAAGAATTGTTCAGTATTAGTGGCTGTTTAAGCAGTTCTTTTTCCATTCAACTTTTGACAAAAATAGCTGTAAAGGAGCATGTGAACCTTGGAGCATGCAGTCTATTTTTTGATACATCTTGGCTTACATTTGTCAGCCTTAGATTCTCTAGTACAGCTCATTTAGTCTGTGCAAAATTTAAAGTACAAGAGACTGGTGTCTGGGGCCAAAAAATCCTTTGAGTTCATTCCTGAAAGGCGATGATTGCTTCAGCAATATGACATCACTTACTCAAAGCAAGTGGTTCGAATCAATAGCTCTTCATTGCTCTCATTGTGCTGGCTGATTTACTATTAAGTCCATTCACTCACTTCTGTTGGGGAGCTTATGCTACAATTTTGCATGTATCATATGCTTTTTCCTATTGATCGGGCATGCACCTTACATTTTTGGCTCCAGCAGAGGGAAGGTGATTTAGTTTGTTCCAGTGGATTCAGTGAGCTTTTTTAACCTCCTGTGAGACTTCCTCTTGCAAACCTTTTCTACAAAACCCACTGAATTTCAATATCTTTGCATTGCCCCTGAAAGCATTTTTTTCCCCCACAACCTGCAGGCTGTGAATAATTCCCTGGTATGCAGATTATTGACTTACCTGAGAACATCAAAGCACTTCAGTCAGTGTCCTGATTCTGTGGCTTTCTATCCAGTACCTACAATGTAAGGCTTCCTTCTCAGCAGCATGTCAAGTGGTATCTGGGAATGTGATAAATACAATGTAGTATTTGAACCTATTCCAGCTTCTGTGCTTGGCAATAATTTGGTCTTTTGTCTATGCCAAGAAAAGGCCAGGGGAATCTTGCTTTTCTTCAATTGGGCATTCAGTAAAGTGCTCACTCATACAGAGATTTGGCTTCTCTCCTCTGAGCGCGCTGCTGCTTTTCACTTAAAAGCACTCTTGATGCATACAACTGAATATTGCAATAAGGAAAAAATGGGTTCCTCAGTGCTAGGAAGACAGAATGCTATTTCCAGTGCCACAGTGACGTACCTGGCTATGCACAGCGTGGTACACTACTTATCTACTGCACGATTGTCCATTTAAGTTACAGTGACAGTGTCAGCTACAGTTCAGCCTCGTGCCTGCCATGGAAGGAGCTTCTTGCAATGAAAAGATTATGCTAGAAGAATTTTACTGCCAGTTATTCAACTTTTTGTGATGGACACTGACTTCAACAAAGTAAATTTGTGTCTTTTAAGTGGCTTCAGAGCCTCTCAAGTATAATTATCAAATTACCAGTTTTAACTGAGTTGTGATTTGAACCAGTGAGACAAAAGCAGCATAATTTCATTGGAATAAACAGACTCTTGATATGCTGTTCTAATATTATTTCTATGGGTCACAGTTGTTACTTTTTCAGATATGTTTTCTGCTTCTTGTATATCTCAAAGGACTGAAAACTACTCAGATATGCACAGCTGGTTACATGTGTAAACTCACTTCTTCCATTTCTTTGGCTTCTAATCCTTGAAGAGGATGTATGGGTAGATAACAAATCTATGCTTATATTTGATACTCTCATTTTTTGTTTGTTTAAAATATGTATGTTAACCCTCCAGCATTCTCACTAGTATCAAGACCCATAGGTTAGTGGTTGTCAAGCCATTGAACCTTGTTGCAGACCTTGCCACAGGGAAATGATGTGGCCTCCTCCCTCAGGCCTCACGTGTGAAATCTGGTTTCACCACTGGGGAAAAGAGGGGAAGAGGTTGTTTTGTTTGGGTCTCTGTGGCTAGGGTTTGCAAATTTCTCAGGAACATACCACAGGAACATATCAACCTCAGGTTTCCCTTTTCTCACCACTGATCTATTCAGTTTACAGTGGTTACTTTTATTTCTGTTCATTTTATGTTACTCTCTGTTAACGCATGGGATCAAAGACTGAAAAAGAATATAGAGAGATCCTTTCAAAGAAATCTCTCTGACAACCAGAATTTGCACAATATCCAACTTATGGCTTCAGCTACCTTTTTTTTTTCTTTTTTTTCTGAAGAAGAATCGTTTTTATAACATACAAAATAACAAGAATCTGTGTGTGTTTAACTGGGACATATTGAACTGCAGTACATGCAAGGATCAGGTCTCACTGCCCTTTGTGCAATGTGCTGTTCTTGGTTTGTGTTCTAATGCATCGTTCATACTCCATGCTAGCTCCTAACTGACTTTGGTTTGCTACCTCCTTCAGCTTAGTCTTGCTGGCTTGAATTAGACGACAAAACCCAGTTAAGCCTTCTGTCCTCCAATTAGGATAGTAAAATCTAGTAAGAGGAATACAGTTGTTTTCCCATGGTCTGCTGTGCTCTGGCACTTGTGCTGAGCACTCAGGTAGATATTCTGTAAGCTAAAGTAAAATGTATCACACAAGGAGAAATAGATCTTGTTTCGTAATGTGGCATTTCAGACCAGTCCTGCCTTCCCTGGCTCATGAGAGGCTGCTGTACCAAGAGAATCACTTCCCTTTGTCATGTGCTGACTCCACTTGAACTCTGCTGTCGCTGTGTTTCTGCAGACTGCTGCAGAATGACTCTTCTTGAATCATATTTGCATATAATTTCCTTTCATCCTAGGCTGCTTGCTGGAAGATCAACTCTCCTGTGTCTTGTACTGGTCATTTGCTTTTAGCCTCAAAGAAAGATGGTTTAGATTTTTTTCATGTCTGCTCTGACCTTGTTGTGTTGATAGTCTTTGTGCTGGGTCTCTACATCTCCCGCTTTCTGGCAATGTCCCAAACTGTGTTTATGTTTACAGTAGCTATCTAGCACTTAGCTGTAAGAGTGGCTTGTCTCTGCTACTTTCTGAGACCAACATTAGTAAACGAATTGCATACCTTACCATTGGAAGTTCCAGGCTCAGATTGTATTCAGATGCTCTTTACTTAAGAATGAACCTCATCTCAGACAGATCAGCCAATCTGTTTTTTTCACATTTCTTTTTTCACAAGATCTGAACAAATCTGTAATTAGCTGCCTCAGCTCCTTCATTATGCATTAGTTTAGTATTTTTTATTTAACATTGGGAAATGGAATGACTCTGTTCTTGGGGATCCTGCCCCAATCTCTTTGTTCACTCTCTGCTGGCTGTAAAGAACAAACTGCAAAGATAACACACTTTGTCTGTGTGCACAGTCATGTCACCACCGGGGGACTGATCAGTGTTGGTTTCTTTACAATAGAAGGCTGCTATTATTTTTATATGTTTCATCTCATATAGCAGAACACTTCTAGCACTGTGATTTCTACGTACTCATTCTGGTAACAAAAATACCATAAAATCTTACTATTGAGTAATTTTATATGTATATAGCTGTGTTCATACTCATCTTTTAAATACACAACTTCTTTTAAAAAAAAAAACCCAAACACACAAATGAGTTGGTAAAATATTTTAAGTACCTGCTAGAGTTTATAAACTGTGGTCTGTGAATTAAATTACTTATGGTAGGTATTTATGCTGTGTTTGAGACTCTGGATTAAATTTCTAAATGCCCAGAAAGTTCCATGGAGCATTAGCCCAGTTCAAGATTTTTACCTCTCTATCGAAACAATCCTTATTGATTCCTATGAAGCTGGAGGAAAAGTGTCTTCTAATTCGATTTCTGGGACAAAAGTCTCTTTTGAAGGGATCCTTGTTCCTCTATTTAAGTCTATTAGAATTAGGCAGAACAACTTTAATCCAGAAGTGAGTCAAGATCTCCTACTCCCCACTGTAGTTGAGGAACAAAACTTGTATAAAAGTGGTCTCAACTGCCTCTCCTTTCTCTTGTCAATGTGCTGCTGCCCTGTTTTACCAAGTAGAATGTGTATTTAGGTGTTTTAGTGGAGGTTTTCTTGGGTTTGCTGTTATCTTTGCTGTTGGAGATATCTTCCCAGTCCTTGTTTTACCCATCATTTTTGGCTTATACATTCCATTACCTAAGTGCTCTATGTAGAGAGGAGTCTTACTGCCACTGAACAACACCCTAGCAGTTGCCTATATAGGAGATTGGTTAATTCTTGTTAGCACAACACTCAGCAGTATTTCACATAAAGATCAGGCTCTCATGGATATCAGAAACAGTCAACTTGGTTGTAATAGATAATTAAATAATAATAAATCCTCTATTAGGGGACCTAACTGTGGTGGAAAATCACATGGACTGGGGAGCAGGGGCTTTCTCCAAGATGCTGTGATGTTCTGTGAAGATTGTGAAGATTCTTACTCTCTTGAGAACTAGTTCTGAGCCCCTGTTGAAGGCAAGATACTAGAAGTGGTGTACGCAAAGATCTGATTCTTTCCAAAAACTGATTGAGACACAGTGTGTGTTAGCTCTTTTCTAAAAAAAATCAAAGCCTGATAGATGACACAGAGGCAGTTTTCATTTTAAATCCATCATTACCTATCACGTCTACAGTTCTTTATAATAGAAAATAGATGATCTGTTGGAAAGAGTAACATGGAAATCTGAGTAGAAAAGGATCTGGTTATGGTTTTGATGGGCAAGTTCTGTTATCTATTGGGGTTTTTGATTGTCTCCTAGATGACTTGAGAAAGCAAGGTAGCACCCCATTCTGTACTTCATAACATTCTGCAAAAGAGCCCGTGTGGCTGCTTTTCTGAACAAGTATTTCTTGAAATATTCACATGAAAAAGTAGTGAGGTAAAGAAATAGTGGGGTAAAAAAACAGTGGCATGTTCACTTTCAAGGTTTATCCTCATGTGAGATACATCTTTTCATGCAGATAAGAAGTGATACTTCAGAGATCCTCAACCAGACCATCCCACTCATTCAAGATAAAGTGATGGAAATGAACCACGTCTATGCCAAAGTGGATAAATTAGAGGTTTGTTTTTTGTATCGAAAATATACACCTTTCCTTTCGTGTGTTTTATAGGCTAACTGTCCTGGTATTTATATGTAGCACTCAGATGTTTATTGCTCTGTGTTGTCTTATGTTTGGTTTAAAATCAGTGTGTTTACCCATGGTCTAGCATATACAAGTGTTTATGGTTTTGGGACGTAACTGAGTAATTTATTGCTGCAGATTCTACAATAAGTAATGGTAGGTTAAAAGCATTAGTTGTGATTTTGATGTTAATAATATTGCTAATAAAGTTAATTTGTGACTTGAAGTTTCTGTGAAACCATTTATAACTTAAGAAATTCAAGTATTTTTAATGTTCATTTTAAGTCATTGATGATCATCTTCTGTAGTAGTAGAGAATGGTCTGAGCATCCCTCTCCTGTTGTGTCTGTTTTGGTATTTACTGAACCCTGAATGAGGGAAGGCACTGTGACTCACTGAGATGATGCCCTCACCATATTTAGTAACCAATATGTTAAGATTTGTGTCAACTTGAGGGCAAGTTTTCCTCTGGGAGGAATATAATGAAAACATGACCAGATAAATTGTGTAATGTTTAAAATCAGTTCTAACTGGCTCCAAGAGAAAGAAACTGGCATTAAATCCTGATCAGCAGTGCTTAAGCTTCAGCCTCTGCCCCTGTTCAAAGTAATCTCCTCTGCTAAGGTTTTTTATGCTGGGAGCAAACACAGCAATTGATTTAGTTTTCATAAAGTTTTCTTTAAATGCAATTAATTTTCTGTAGTTTGCATTTCCACACCTACAGTTGAAACGGAATTACCAAACCCCTTCTTATTTTGTGGACCTACAGCACCAGAGGAAAGCTTCACACAGGAAATTGAGGAAGGCTTTTTAGAACAAAAGTGTGAGTCAACTGCTAGCCTGCTTTTCTAAACCTGTCTAGTCTTGGGGGAGTGTGTGAGGTTGGCTTTGCCTTTGAACAGGAAAACTCTTAAGCAATTACTTGTGCCAGACATGTGGTAAGCAACAGGGCTCCTTATTATTACTTATTTCCTCTCTAATACAGAGAAGGAGGAAAAACTCCAGAACTTCTCCTAACCCCATTCCATTAGTACAGCTATAGGGACACAGTAAGTTGGAATATGAAGAAAACACTGATCTTTGCTAGGCTACAGGTTGCCATTGAATAATGCAGCAGAATTTTCTTGAGAGACTTTTTGCGGGGAGGATAATACCTTGATTGGCTCGGAATCAGTTTTTCTCCCTAACATTACCAGCTGTAATGGCAGTAATCTCAGAGCACAAGATTAAATTGACAATTTGAGCAGTAGTTAATGTTTTAATTAGAACTTTTAAATTTAAAGCTTCGCATCCATGGGGATTTTCGAGGGAGAAATTAAGTTGTTCTCCCAAGAGTAGAAAAGGAAAGAAACATTGTGTAATGGTTATATAGGATGAGAATCCAATGAGCTTTAATTCTGATGTTGCCATTGGTACATTTGGGGCGATTAATTAAACTGTTCAGCCTTACCTTCCCCATGCCTAAAATGTGTAATGCTCAATTTCTCTCTTTCAAAAAAGTGAAGCTTAATGTAGAGTATCAGAACTCTACAAATGGATCTGTATTTTAACAAGTAAATCCTGTGTTCTTTCTAGGTGGCTTTCTTGTTTGGTTCATATTTCAACTGAAACTGAGCACTGTGTATATATTAAGTCAATAATTCCTGATATTTTTTAGTAAAAATCACCTGTTCTTGTGTTTTCCTCTGCTCTCTACTCTCTTCTATGTCTTTGCTACTCTCTCACACCCATCAGGAGCAGCAGTCACTTGGTAGGTTCCCAAGAGCTTTTCACCTCACTGCTGAAGACACCACACAAGTGCTTGCCTACTCTTTGCTACTCTCTCACACCCACCAAGAGCAGCAGTCACTTTGTGGGTTCTGAAGAGCTTTTCACCTCACTGCTGAAGACACAACACAAGTGCTTACCTACTCTGTATACTGTCTGCCCTGGCTAAGGAGAAGAACGAGCCTTAGGTCATGCCCAGCTGTTCTTCTCATGGCTGTAAATATCTGTAGTGTACTTCTGAGTATATACTCCTTGGACATTTCTATTAGCAATATTGCACTCTGAAATCTTGTTAAAGCTTTTCCTGTGACTTCTGATCTCTCACAAGGATAATGCTGAAACCCAACCGTGTGCTTTTCATTTTAATTTCTGTTTTTCATTTCTCTGCAGGCATTTGTTAAAATGGTTGCGCACTATGTTTCCTTCCTAGAAGAACAAGTGCTTGAAGCAGAGAAGAGTCAAGGCAGCTTTCTTAATACTGTTTGCAGATTATTTCCCTGTGCAACGATGTCATCACTTAAAAATGTGAGTATTCTAAATGTTACTTCCAGCAAGGTGGTAAAGTGATGTCAAAATACCCCTTCTGTATCAAATGTGGCCTTACAGCAGACTTAATTATTAATTTTTAGTAGTGTAGAAGAACTAACTAGAGTTTGCTTCTGTAAAGGGATCTTTGTAACATTTTATGTTCTCAATGATATTGTTCTTTTAAGAGGTACTACTTAGGCATCAGGTGGTTCCAGCAGTAATTACTGAAGAGCTTTATGTTTTGTTTGCTAATGAAAGGATTTTCTCTGCATATGTATGTCAGTATGAAAATAGGAAGCCTGTTATGCATCATCTTGCAGTGAGAGATATAAACATGGATTTATTTTAGTCTTTCTGTCTAGTCTTTGTTTTTATGTTAGTTATGTTGAAATTACTTTGTAGGGTCATCCATGGATAAAGACTAGAGGGAAATGACAAGAACTTTCTATGTGAGCTGTAGCGTTATTTGGTGATAAAAGAACACTGAATGTCAAGGATGATGAGATCTGATGTGCATTTGAGAAAGCTTTACGTACACTTCATCCTTTCTGTCCCTGTCCTTTTCCAAAAATGTTCTTGTACCAGTTACCTTTACCTCTGTTTTCCTTCTGCAAGCTATCAGGTCATACTCTAAATCTGTCATTGTCTCAGTAATTTATCACTATTTCCAGCCAGCCTTTTTTAACTCATCCCTTCCATTCCCCCCTCTCCATCTTGATGTTATATCTACTGTGTTTTCAGTCTTAGCATATCTCTACTAGGATCCTTGTCCTAGTCTCAAGTACTGTGTTCCTTTCTTTTGTCCCTTCTGCATTTCTGCCATTGTATTTCCCTCCTAATTTTCTTCCAAGAGGTTTCTGTACCAGTGTATGCATAATACTGGGCAGGCAATAATACACAGGTATTAGAGATCGTATAGGTACAGCTGAACCACATCTAATTTTCATCTGATGTTATAGACAAATCTAACTTTCTCTGACATCTGGAAGCTTCAGTTGTAGGAAAAGTCCAGTTCGGTTTTATAGATCCCAGGACAAACTTGCTTGAAGAGAATAATGACTATTCAGTCAGGGCAGGAGATGGTGTGTACTAATTTTATCTTCAGCTGTCAAACTCTAGTAAATCTTCAGAAAACCACCATTTCTGTGGGTTCAGTAAAGAGTTGTCAGTTGGCCAAATTTTGTAATAGTTTCATAGGAATAGGAAAATGTGTCTCTGATCTGAGGGGGACGTTTAAAACTTCCAGTTTTAAATCTCTGCTCTACATTATGAAGGCATCAGAGCCTTTCAGAAGATCTAAACAACACTTACGTTTCCTTAATTTCAATATCTGAATTGTCTTAGTTTTGTTCCTGAGTACTTACCCAGTCTGGAAAATGTATCAAAGCTGGAAGTTTTGCAAGGTTTGTCTCCCTATACAAATAGTATTGTATAACTGGGATGCCAATAGGAATGTGGAGAAGGCCAGACTATTTACTCAGAAGCTGGCTTGAGTTGGGCTTGAAGACAGTTCAGTGTTTTCAGTTTTTTCTTTCCTTGTAATTACAAAGAAAATTTTTGAAGTAATTGTGTGTTCTTGCTTGCAGGCGTCTTGGGATGGTCATTTTAGCAAACAAAAGAGAAAAATACAGGGAATGGTGTAGCTTCCTACTGTACCAATCTTATGCTTCTCTCTCATCCTGATCTTATCCCTTCCTCTCATCCAAAGTATCTGCTCTTCAGCCATGACTTCTTTAAGAGAGTGGAATAAGTTAGTGTTTTTAACAATACTTTCCAGCTTACGTATGTTCTCTTCATAGTCTTGACTAGATAGGGTAAAAAGGTTTGAAAGTGCCCCTCTTGAAACAGCAGAGGTGTGTGTGTCTATGTATTTCATTTAGGCCTTCTCTTCTAATTAAACACGGATGCTATTTTAAATGCAATGGAAATCTTAGTGCTTTGCAATGGTATTTCAAGGTGCAGTAAAATCCAGTAATAGTTGTTTTATGTTTTGCTGTGGTTTTTTTGGCTATTCAGAATGTTGTTTCATTCTGTATTTCCAGTGCACAGTAACACTGGGAAAGGTGTCTAATCTATGGGAGAAAAGTGAGTAGTCATAATTTACTCTTTGTGTTAGGAATATCCAGAGGTGGTCTGACAAGAAGAGACCTTAAACTAAATATAAATTAGAAATATGACTGGGTGAGTCTGACAGGCTATAAGAATGTAACACCTCCCAAGGGAACAGAACAAAGGAAATAACTGTCTCTAGTGAAGTTTGCAGCTTTGTGGAGGAAAAGCTTTTCTTCTGTAAAGCTTGAACTTTGTATGAGAGAAACTGTGATTTCAAATCTTTTATTCACAGATGTTATCTGTGCCCTGGCTGAATGGGGTTCAGCAGTCTTAGAGAAAGGACAGGAAATCTATTTTAGAAAACTTCAGCCTGTGGAGTTTAAAAAAAACCCCTGAGTATCTTTTCCGATGTAAGGAAATGGAACGGTGCTGTTTTGTCATGCAGCTTGTGATATCTGGCATTTTCATAAAGCCAGAGGTTTTCTTTCAATGTCATTGGATGAGAATCTTGTAAAATATGTATTCTTAGAATAATTTTTAACCCTTGAATAGCTTCAGGGAAAGCCTTATAAAATCATAACCTCCAAAAATCTCATGCCGGTGGCACGAAGAAAACATGTATGTTTATTAGAAAAAGACAATAAAAGCCTCCCCCTGCCAAATCTGGATGCTGATATTGTTATCTCTAGAACAGTCACCGCTTATCCAAGGTGGGGTTTGTTGTCTTGTCTTGGTTAAGATGCTGGCTAATGGCTTGTCATGACATGTCAGTTAGATTCTGACTAATTTAACTGAGAAATTGATAATGGGATGTGGAGCATTCTTTGTTGGTTTATTTGTGCTCAGTTATAAACTACACTGACTAAAGTATCTAGGAAAGAGACCTCTACTTAACTGTTCTTTGCACTGGATACCAGTGGACATAGACTTGTGGCTGTGATTTCCATAGGCTGAGACAAGAAAGCTTGTACGTAAAGGTTTTGATTAATGTAGAAGGCTGGGTTTGAAATCACTGGAATAAGAAATCTTTCATGTATTGAGACTTTGCTTTTTTTTTTTTTTTTAGGCTTTGCAGATCATTCTTAAATTGTAACTTCATCCATGTTTTAGCTTCTCTGTTTTCTGTATATTGCAAATTTCTTCTCTTGAACACTCCAGAGAAGCACATAACTGGGATTTCTGTTACTGTCTTTGCCATTGACAATGTATGATCACATGTATGTCGTGCTACTTCTTTGCATCCTAATTTACCTCACAAGATAATGTTTAGCATTTCCAAAATGCTATGAGATTTATCTGACAGCCTTGAAGAAAAATATTTGTTAAATTATTACTAAAACATACCAGATGGGAAAGATGAGAAGAGACAAAATAGAGCACATTATTTCAAAACTGGGGGTGTATTATGTTCATATTTAAAACTCCTCAGTAATTTTCAAGTGCCGAATACTACCAGCCATTTTTTTTAATATTGAGGAAAATAAAAAAAAAACAACCTGACATGTACTTAAATATTTATGTCGAGAACTTTGAGGGCATGTTCACCTTATTTCAACTGCACCTCTGCTTGAGGTTCATCCAGTTCCATTCTGATTTGGACTGATTCATTAACTGGGCTGAGAGTCTGAGAGATCACACTGTTTCTGTGTTGAAAAAGGTAACACATAAAATGGGAAGATTCAATGCAGAAGTCAAGATTTCAGCTACTGACAGTTTTAGCCATCCTTCATCTGCTTCTTAGAAGGAGCTTGCACAATTCTTGAGGTGAAGTTAGAGTTTCTTGCCAGTTTGCAGGGTCTGGTGTCTATGCAGAAGAGTTTGAGAAAGGCTGCAGCACTGTGCTTGGAAATCAAGCAGTGCCACTGCTCTGGGAGAGCAAATGAGTGTGCTTGGTGCTTGCGCCCTGCACATGGGAGCAGAAATACACATGTGCACACACAGGGTTAGCACGAGGAATGGTCAGGAAAACAGGGAAATGTAGACTGGTGGCATCCAGCAGGCACATGTATGACACTGCTGACAGTCAGTAGCAGTTTTCAGTTGTGCCTGAACAGAAGTCAAAATACTGCCTGCTTCCACTTGAACCAATTTTGTTTCAATGCAGTTAGAGCAGGTGTAAAAAGTTTTTGCACTAGAAATGTCATTGTTAGACTTTCCAAAGCAGGTCTTGTGGGTTGAGGCTGAGCTGGCCATGAGATGAATGATACACATTCTCTATTATTCCCTCTTCTTCCCCAAAAAAAGAATTGGAAGGAAATAATGGAGAGAGACAGGGATTGAAAAAGAAAACTACGCCAGCTTCTATGAAAATAATGATAATATGAAACATATACAAACCTGAACCCAAACCCCTGCTGGCAATTACATCATCATTATCACTGACGCAAATGCTGGGTAAGTTCCAGACTGGTCTCACTGGCAGACAGGAACTGAATGCAGAGCTGGATTCAGAAGTGCAGAGATGTGGATCAAAGGTGGAACAGACAGAGTCCTCCTTGGATGCTGACTATTGAAGAGAAGCAAAGTGGGCAAGAGGGAGGAGGGCCTAAGAGCCAAGAATGCTGACAGCTGTGGTCCCTCAGCTTTATAGCTAATATGTCATTTGTAGGATGGAATACCCTGTCGGTCAGTTCAGGGTCACCTGTCCTGTCTGCTCTTCCCCATAGGTGAGGCCTTTCACTTACTGCACCCCAGTGTGGCACTAAAGACTTAGCAGTGACCTTGATCTCCATAGGAGCAAGTCTGAGTAATAATATGAAACATATACAAACCTGAACCCTTTCTGCATCCCAACCTTTCGTAGTAACTGTAAACATGAAATACTATCACATGTAGAAGCAGATGCCGTCTGCATAAATACACTGTTGACTGCAGGAAGTGCAGTTAGTTAGGAGAGATTGAGCTGAAAAGTAAAATCACTGAACAGTATTAGGTCCTTTCTAACTCAAACCAGGACATGCAGGATGGCATAATGGCACATGAAAAAGGATTTGTGTAGCACATGCTCTGAGTTTCCTACATAGCGATGGGGAAATGCAATTGCTGCTCTGTAGACAGCAATTGGTGAAAAGGGTTTCTTGTACTAAACAGATACCACTTAGGGGAGACATCAGCTTTTGGATGAGCCATCGTGCCGAAATGGTAGTGGAAAAAACTAATCTCTAGTTTATGTGCAACAAAGAAGTTAAAATAACAATCCAGATCTTTTTTTTTTTTAAATCAGTGCTAAGATTGGCTTCTGACTTCCTGCTCTGTAATGGGAATGGGTTAGGCCCTTTATGTTTTGAAAGACGCCGAGCCAAGTCCTGTTGCAAAATTCCAGTACTGAGATAAAATTCATGAATAAAAAACAGTTAGGAAAAACTTGATTTGTCAGAAAGCCTAGTGCTCTCCTCTCTCTTCTATCACAGAAATTGTTTTTAAGCTGTAATAGCATCTCACTGACAAAAACTTCTGGCTACATACATAAAGACTTGTAAAATAGTGCTTTTCTGTAAGCTAGTGTAGTCTGTGCCAGAAAATAGAACCCCAGCCTCTGCATGGTGTGAGCTCCTCCTCCGGAGTTCAGATTCAGTGGCTCTATTGGTTAGTATTGTTGATCTTTAAATACATTCTGCAGTACATGGTTTACCAGGCTTTGACGCTTGCTCTTGGACAGCAGGAAGAAAAATCTTCCTTCAAATATGTTTTATATAACATTTTTCTGTGCAGAGTTAAAGTGAATTAGTTACAGAAAAGATACTAGCTGGCGCCAGTGAAATAAGCAGTAAATGCCTCCTCACCCTCCCCTTTTCTTGTGCTCCTTTTGGCTGCTCCTGTAAGGAATGTAGCAAGCAGTGGCTGCTGCTCACACTATTGATTTAAGCATTCACATGTTATACATTGCAGCTCTGCACTGGCCTGTTTTCTGGGGCAATACAGGATGTCTCCAGTTGTATCAGATTTTCTGTTTGTACTTGCACTTCTGTCTTCCATATGAGGCTCCGGCGCTGTTCCATACCTTGTTTAACAGGACTGTGTGCACTCATTGTTACAAAACAATGTGTATAAAATACAGCTCACAATCCAAGTGGTTCTGCCGTGTTCCTGTTTGGGGATCTGTGCTGTGCTGTTGTCAATTCTTAGAAGAAAACAAAAGCAATAACATAGTAAATGCTAAAGCTTGGCTGCTGTATGTCTAGCATGAATGCCCTAGGGCTGGCAGAGCAGCATGCTGTGAAAAGGTGCTGTTGGGTCCCTTTTTAAGCACAATTACTTGTCTGGATTTTTCTGACAGCATCCAAATTCCTCTGTTACAGGTGTGCTGTTTATACAGCTGGTGTCAGCAGAAATAAACCACATTTCCCAACATATTAGAATTCTCTTACTAAAAAAGGATGCCAGTTCTCCCGGTTTCAGGGTTTCCTTGGTTATGCTATTTTTCTCAGCTTATGCCGTAACAGATAAATTTTCAGTTCTAGCTGAGATGCAGAAATGTACTGCAGATGATATGATCTTAGGGTTAAACATTTCAAATAGGTTGTAATGTGCTTAGAAATTACGTTCTTTCCAGCCATAGTTGTGGTGAGCTTGTTGGGAGCTTTGTTTTACCATATTTCTGTGGATTATTGTCTTCACAGCATGGTATGCTCCGCACTTATTTCGGTAACCATGTAATATATACTTCTGTAATAGTGTCTCATCAGAGGAATGTCTGTAGAAATTGTGGTCTCGGTGCAACAAAAGCAAAAATGTCTGTGTATTTTGTTCCTATTTTTAATTCTGCACAAAACAAGAGTTGACCTTTCAAATGATTTTCTGTTTACAAACTTTTAACTTTAGAATAAATATTCATAATTTATACTGAGGGCTAGATGGTTTAACTGCGATCAGGGTGCTAAACCTGGAAGCACATGACTGACAGCAGTTCCAGGTTCAAACTGGTTTCTGGGTAAACAGACCAGAGAAACATGCAAATGGAAACACATGCACCGTCTTGCGGATGGTAACTGGAGGCACCCAGGAATAAAATGACTCGGCAGATTTATGATGGCACCATAACAGTATAGCCAGGCACTGCATTGAAATGTCCACAGAACCTGGAGCAGAAGGCTCATTCTGTGTGAAACTTTGATTAATCACAGAATCACAGAACATCAGAGATTGGAAGGAACCTCGAAAGATCATCCAGTCCAGTCCCCCACCAGAGCAGGATCACCTAGACCAAGTCGTACAAGAACATATCCAGGCAGGTTTTAAACGTCTCCAGAGAAGGAGACTCCACAACCCCCCTGGGCAGCCTGTTCCAA